>JASTWK010001192.1:0-45724 GCA_030770225.1 Temnothorax unifasciatus
AATTTTGGTTTGCAACATGTATAGTTTTATTGCAAACAGTACAGGTAGCTTTATTTTCTGTTGGATGGGGAGCCATCCTTTAAAGTTCTCTTTATCTAACCACGATGTCTGGAATTTTCTAACTCTAATTTTTTTAACAGCTCCTTCCTTAGCCATGCTTATTAATCTATTACTAATGTGTATATAATATTACCTTACACTTACCTTTATCCTATCCTGCGGCTTATCCCATCCTATCTGTCATTCGGATTCCGCCAAAACTTGCGGCCATAGCGACCATGGCACCAGATACGTTACTAGAATCCCTACCTAACCTGACTATTCTGCTGCGCATGCGCGAAAATCCGAGCCCATCTCTCCACACTGCTAGCGCTGCCGAACGTAAACATGTGACATTATGGAGAATTCATACTGCGTTCGATTGCGTCTCCATTACGCGTGATTGGCGCGAGACACATGTCTTGTGATTGGCTGAAACTTCCGCGGTACTTACGAAAATGTGTAGCATTACTGCGAATACAAGATGTTCCACGTAGAAATGTGTTGGTCGCTCTGAAAAGAGCGGATTTATCTTTGGTCGCTCTGAGAAGAGCGGATTGGTTTGAAGTCGGAAAAATTTTATAACAGGTGCTCAAAATGACCACTATCCATTCTAACGCAAGCTCTTATGCGTTTTAATAAGTTTCTTTCGACGTTCTCCATCATTTCTTCGTCGATGGCCCAAATAGCATGTCGTAATCTCGTATCTAAATCGTCGACATCCTGGGGAAGCGTTTTATAAACTTTTTCCTTACAATATCCCCATAAAAAAAATCTAAAGGATTGAGATCTGGAGATCTTGCGGGCCAACGTATCGGACCGTACCGACCCATCCAGCGTCCAGGAAAGTGCTCATTCAAGTAATTTGTAACAATTCTGGCGTTGTGTGGCCCAGCACCGTCTTGTTGAAACACAATCTTGTTTCTCTCCAATAATGGAACTTCTTCTAAGAAATCTGGTAGATTATCTCTTAAAAGTTCCACGTACGTTTGGCCAGTTAAAATATCCGGAAGAACAATCGGACTAAGTATTTGAGTTCCCATTATTCCAGCCCACAGATTTATCTTCCAGCGAGTTTGGAAGCTTCTGGGTCGCGTAACTGTGGGATTTTCATCGCTCCAAAAATGCATATTATGCGAATTAAAATGTCCTTCTCGTACGAATAATGATTCATCACTGAATATCACGCGAGAAGAGAATCTGGGATCTCGATCTACTTTTCTCAGAAAATCTTCGCAGAACGTTCTTCTTGCATGATGATCTCCTGGTTCCAAATGTTGCACGCGTGTATAGTGAAATGCGTGCAACTTTTCTTCTTTGAGTACTCTTTGTACAGTTCCATAGGATAGATTGAGTTCTCGAGCAACCACCCGAATACTTGTTTCAGGATTATGCTCGAAAGCACGTACAACTTGCACCATGCGCCGCAAATTTCTCGCCTCGCAATCTCTCCCAGTGTCGTGCATGTTCGGAAGGACATTGCCAGTCTCGTATAATCTTTGAGCTGCTCGAAGTATGACGGGAGCCGACGGATGTCTTGCTCGATTTGTATACAATTCGGCGTATCGTCTTGCAGCTACGTAATACTGCCCGTGACACTCGCCAAGTGCCATCAGCATGTCGTAATAAAACGCTTCTAATAATCGAAAGATTATTGATTCCAGTGTCGATCGCTCTATCCTATTTATGCGATCTTCGCGGGGGTCGGTAACCCCTCCCCGCGGCCCGCGACAAGTAGCGAGTTTCGCGCGATGCGCGTCGCGTAGGCGCCGCGTGGACTCACTAATCTACATAGGTTAGATGACGTGCTTTAAATACTTATACACTTTTAAAGCGCGTCACTAATCTACATAGGTTAAATGACGCGCTTTAAACACTTAAATACTTTTAAAGTGATGATAAACATTATGTATGTGTGTGCCCTGCTTTAACGAAAATCACAACTTTTATAAAGCAGGGCATACACATACGGAAGCCCCCCCCCCGCCCACGCATGTACTTTGATATGTTATATATATATTGCGACGCTTTTTCCTCCGGTCTCGCTATCCGGAAGAGGGCTATCGTGGATTAGACGCACAACCAGATACTCGTAATGCAATGGGCGCCAGGTGCGACAAGTCGCACCACCGAACGATACCTTACTCGACACACAATCCTACGCGATACCTCAGGGTGTAGCTTCTTTTCGGGGAATTCGGAGAGGAGGCGTGACGCAATTAACCACACAGAACATAAGAAAATAATTAGATGTAATATATTTGAACTCAGGCAGTGTAGAATCACATGTATTACCTGGAGATTGAAATCATATCCTACGGAAGGATGAATAAGGAGGGGTCAACGCTAGACTCTCCGATGTAATCAACACCGGTGAAACAAATTAACGCGAGAATGTCGGATAGATTAACGCAAGAACGCAGGCGGCTCGAATCAACGCAAGAAACGCAGGTGAAACGAATTAACGCGAGAGAACGAACTAACGCGACAAAGTCAGTTAACGCAATCGACGCACGCGAGAAATTAACGCAACGGATTAAACGACCGCAAGAGAAATTAACGTAATCTGGAACGAATCTACGCAAAACATTACTCGCAATAAAGTCGAATACACAAAACTAAGGTAACGCGGTAACTCAATACGAACGCACACGAACATTTATGCCGCAAAAACACCGATCGCTCGGATCGCACTCCTATCCACGCCTACGACGAGTATCCGGGCCACCTCGATTCCGCACGACACCAAAATCGTGTCGGCCGGCGGGGCCGACACGGCGATCGCCCCAGAACACAAAATAAGGACTCGTATCGCGGACGATCCCGCGGCTGGCCGCGCGAATCTCGATTCTCCTCGCAATACGGAGATTCCGCGGCCCCGCGCCAATCCCGACGATCTTCCCGTCCCTCCAACGCAATATTCGCCTTCCTCGAGGGCCCGAACACGCTATTCGACTACGAGGCCGAGTGCCCTTCAAAATACGTGACCACTCGTGGCTCGCAGCCTTACTTCATGATACGCGATCCTTTCCAATAACACGATTAAACGCGGCACGATCATTCCAATTAACACGAACAAACACGACACGATTACCTCACTTATTAACGTAAGCACGACACGATTAATCTGCCTACACAATCTAACGCCACGCGACTGTCGGCCGTGACGGTGTTCCCGGGGAGGGCATAGCTGGTCTCTACTTACATGAGAGTATGAGAGTCCACTGTCGGCGAGGCCCCTGCACGAATTCCAACGCAATCCACTCGATTGGGTGCGTTCAGAAATCCAACTCTGGGTAAAGAAGTTAACCAATGCCGTTCGAAAAATAACTTGGGTAAGATAAAATGAACTCGCTAGTTGCGTTCGGAAATGCTTAGTAGAGTTGTTTGAATACACCCCGGGTCGTCTTTTCAACCTCTAAATTTTCAGGGGTTAACAGAGTAACTCCCACTATTTTGGCGCCAATAACGAAGAAAATGGATCAGACCGAGATCACTTTAATTAATAATGTATATCTGGGCGTCATGTCCCTTATTGTGTAAAAAATGAATTCGTCATTCAAGATAATATAATTTTAATAATTGATCGACACGGTAAGCACAGATACTTCTATTTTTCCATAGTTTTGAATATTAGGTTATGTTTTCCATTTTACTTTATTCAATAACTTTTATTTAGTTTTAATTTGGATAGAAAGTAACATATAATTTAGAATTTAATATAAGTGTATTTTTGTAAGATTATTACACATATAATTATATCATATAGCACATTATATCTTGAATATATTTTATAACCTATATTATAATATTTTAATTTATTACAGATGGATTAATCTATGCGTGTAAAACTACTAAAGAAAACCTCAAGTTACTTAATGTTCCTATATCTGCATCCGAATCCTTTACAATTAAAACTTCTTCAATGCTTACGTCTGATTCAGAACAAGTTGCAGATTCAAATCAGCTTACAAAGAGTTCAGGCACAACTTCTTCAATACTTAAGTCTGATTCAGAGCCACAAGTTGCAGATTCAAATCAGCTTACAAAGAGTTCAGGCACAAAGTGGTCAAAAGATGCTGTACTTTATTTAATTACACAATGGCAAAAAAGTTCCTCAAAATTTGCAAGCACCACAATTAGAAATGAAGAGGTATGGAAAGATATAGCCAAAGAATTAGGAGCTGCAGGTTTTTCTGAATATACATGGAAACAAGTGCAAGATAAATGGAAAAATATTCGTAAAGGATATATGAAAGTTAAAGATAACATTGGAGATAAGAGTAGTGGTGCAGCAAGAATAACATGCAAATATTTTGATGAGCTTGACGAAGTTTTTAGAAAGATTCCAAGCGTGGAACCAATAAGTACAGCATCCTCTCGTAACTTTACAAGTCTGCCAAGTGAAAACACTGATTTAGATTCTGATGAAGATTTATCTAAATATCAGCCTAAAAAAAAGAAAACAAAACTACAGAGAGATACTTTTACTTGGATGTCGACGATGAGAGATGATGCCAAGACAAGAGAAGCAGCTAGAGAGGAACGTCATCAACAAACATTAAATGTTTTAAATAAAGCTGTCGAGTCTTATGAAACTTTAATGCAGAAGCTAATTGATAAATTGTAAGTTTTGCTTTAATTTATTGATTGCAATTGCTCGTGCATATGATTTTGAAAGTTCCTCTTTTTTTTAGTTTCTAATTTTTACTAAGAATATATATGCACGACATACATGTTTAATCTTTTTGTTCTTTAATAAAAATAATTTATTATGTTCATTATAAAAATATTAATATATATTTACATATTTAATATTAAATATACACTGGGCAACAAAATTATCGCAACAAAAATTTACGTCAAAAATTTGCCCAACTTCAAATAAGCATAACTCCGCGAAAAATTGTCATATCTGAAAGACTTTTTTTTCATTTTAAAGGGTGAAGTCTGTACTTTAAGAAACCATCGTTAAATTTTGAATTTAGCCTTCCCCCCTCCCGCCGTTCTTCCAAAAGTAAGGACGTGTTACGTCTTCAAAAAATTGCATACTTTGACACATTCTACGGAGTAGAATGAATTTTTTTCGTAACTATCATGGCAACCATCGTAAAATATGGACTTTTCCCTGCAAATTGAAAAAAAAATTAAGTTTCTACGATTTTTTTTCGCCGAGTTATGGCTTATTAAAGTTACCTATGCATTTTTGTGCATTCAATTATCGCCAACATTAGTATTACCCGATGAACACTATGGGGAGGTTATTGGTGCGATTTTTTCTATCGTGTATGTGTGTGTGTGTGCGTGTGCGTGTGTGCGCGTGTGTGCGCGTGTGCGCGCGTGTGCGAGGGAGGGAGGGAGGGAGGGAGGGAGGGAGGGAGGGAGAGGGAGATTTATTGGTTTATTTTATGCCATAGTCACAGACTTTAGGCAAATAAAGAACTACAAAGGTATATAGTATAAAATAAAATAAAATAAAAATAAAAATAAAAATAATTGCGGCAGATGTACATTAAGCAGGAAACAGTGGTGGAATCCGCGAAGCCACAACCCCGGCAGAAGACTCAATTTCAGTAAACCGCAAAGGATGCACCACGCCAGAAAACCAGTCACCGCCTCCACTATCAAAATCGCAAGACTGATTACTTACAAATAAAAACAAAAACAAAAAGCAACTCAAACTAGTAAAACAGAAAAGAAATAAGCTGACACCCAAATCAGATCAGGGATAGCGCAGAGGATAACGAGACTCTAGATCGAACTACGCTCAAGCGAGAGAAGGTGGTCGTAAAGTTTGCTCTTAAAACGGCGACAGACGTTGCTGATACTACGTCAGTAGGAAGCGAGTTCCACAAGTAGACGCCTGCAAGATGGAAGAACTTATGATACGCTTCAGTTCTGTGGATAGGGACATGGAAAGAATGAGGTATGGCCAGACGTGATGATCGCCTAACTGAAGGGTCAGGATCGGTGAAAATTTCTGAGATTTATGTAGGAGACATATTATGTGACACCTTGTACATCTCAATGCCCAGAAAGTAGAGGCGCCGATGCTTGACTGTCAGCCATCCTAGGCCGATGTCGGTAGGGCGTGATGTGTTCGTCTCGCCTTAAATTGAAAACGAAACGAACAGCACAATTTGAAAGCCTGGTGTTAAGCTTGGTGTTTAAGCTCATCAGACACATCATTGTACACAAGAGAGCAGTAGTCTAACAAAGGCCAGATCAAAGTGGTCAACAGTTTTACACGCAGATTAAGTGATAGGGAATTTTTATGAAATTTTAGTTTGTGCAATGTAAATGTACCCTTTTGGAAATGTGTGAGACGTGGTTTGCCCAAGATAAATCAGAGTGCATAATGACCCCGAGGTTTCGTGTCTCAGTAACGAATGGGATGGAAGTTACCGTTAACTGAAATGAGGGGTAAGTCACTGAGATTTAAATGCTTTACATGACTCCTACTTCCGAGAATAAGAACTTTAGATTTCGTGAGATTAAGAGTCAATCCATTGCACGCAGCGAACTCAGAAATGACACCCACGTCGTGAGCAACAAGCTGCAAAGCGACAATTGAGTTGGCTAAGAGGACTCCTACGATAGATCTGCGTGTCGTCGGCAAATACAATACGCTCGGTGAATCTGAGGAAAGCGCCGATATCATTTATGAAAAGAGAGAAAAGGAGAGGACCTAAAACGGATCCCTGCAGAACACCAGAAGTGACGGACAGCCAATCAGAGAACACTCCTTCAAGGTCAACGACAGCCTGAGATCGATCCGTGAGATAAGAAAAAATTAACTTGAGGGCAGAATCAGAAAACCTTAATCGCCTGAGTTTGGTCAGCAGTAAAAGATGACAGACTGTGTCGAAGGCCTTGCTAAAGTCGAAAAGGACAAGGATAAGCACCTCACCAACGTCACGGCATACTTGATATCATGGAATAATCGCAGTAAGGCTGACTGGGTGGAATAACGCTTACGGTATCCCGACTGCCGATCATCGAGAACATGATGAGCATCAAGAAAGTCTGTAATTTGGCGGTGCAGAATCTTCTCAAACAATTTAGAGAGCTCACACAAGTTGGCTATGGGCCTCGTATCAGAGGGAGAGGTTGGAGATTTGACTTTGGACAACGGGCGAAGTATGGCTCGCTTCCACAGGACGGAAGTAACCAAGTTTGAGACAACTATTGAAAAGTGAGGTTAGGAGATTGGAAATACAAGGCAGGGCTAAGGCTATAGCGTAAAGTGGTAGTTGATCGCAACCTGAAGCGAGAGAAACGGAAGATAAGGGAACAAAAGTGCGTAGATCATCACTGGTTATCTGGGAAAAACTGAAGAGTGGTACAACCGGCACTACGGATGAGATAATATCAGAAATTGAGATTGAGAACATGCAGGAAAGCAGTTGGAGATAGAGGCATAATGAGCATTGAGAGTATCAAGTGAAAAGAAGTTAAGCGGTGAGGACAAGGGCGACTCGACAAGGCCGAGATTAGTAAGCTCGCGCCATAACCTGGATGGGTCTGAGATTGCGCTTAATCTCGCCAGGTTAAAGTGCTCCCTGGCTCGTCTCAAATCGTCAGTGAGACAATTCCTATACTGCTTATAAATTTGAAAATCTAGAACGCTACCAGATCTTCGAGCAATATTGTATAGACAATTGCGATGCCGAATTCTGCGAGCGGAGAGAGAGAGAGAGAGAGAGAGAGAGAGAGAGAGAGAGAGAGAGAGAGAGAGAGAGAGAGAAAGAGAGAGATACCTCTAGTTCTGGTTTCTTTATAAATATGTAACAACCATCTATTGCTCCTATTATACCAGCTACAGGAATGTTCCCAAGACATCTGAATTTCTCTTTGGAAGTTATTAATTTTTCACCTGTAGGCCATTTAATAATTTCATTTGCAATGCTGTTCAATGCTTTCACAACACGACGCACAGAGTCATTCAGAGAAGATTTGGGTAAATCAAACTTCTCTCTCACAGATCTGCAAGAAGTTTGTAATTATTATAATATTTTGTGTTTCAATTATATATATGTATATGACAGTATATGTATTTCATTAATTAACAAATCTTGTATATACCTGAACGAATCTGGTGTAGCCAGAAGCCAAATTGTTGATAAAAGTTGTACGCGTACAGATATCATTGGACGTCCATAAGTTTCATTGGTTAATAATTGTCCTAGTCGATTTTCCAAAATTTCGAAAACTTCAGGAAGCATCCGAAAATGATGCCGAAATTGTCTAGAAGTGTAACGAGGAATTACGTTTTTAACATAATCTTCTATACGCACAGGTTTTTGCTGTTTTCCTCGGATTCGTCGCATATTTTCAATTAAAAATTCTTCCTCAAAATTATCATCACTTTCACTTTCATTTTCTATTTCACTTATGGTTCTCATTAATATTTCAAATAGCTTTTGACTAGTTATTGCTGCAGAAATCAGTATACGGTTATGTCGGATTCTCTGCGTCGCCATTATTATTACTTTACTCAATACGGTCGGAAAGTCGTTCAACTCGATACTACCCCAGATAAGTTATTGGTGTTACCCCCAATAACCTTACTCTACTCAACGAGTTGAATTTCTGAACGCACCCATTAAGAGCGCAAGGTAACGATACGCGCTCATGTGGCCGGTCACAGGTAATTCCTGCGGCGCCAAGGTAACAGATACGCGACCGGGGTCAGCGCCTCGAGTGAACCCTCTTTCCTATCGCGGGGACGCCAGGGTGGTGACCTTACAATTTGTCGATGTCTTCACAAGTCCGGACGGCCCAGGTTTCCGCGCAATGCTCCCTTGTCAGCAGCCGGCACGACAGTGGTGGGCAGGGGGGACAAACTCCCAGGATTTTTGGGCGACGGAAGTGGGAGTATCGGGAAACAGCGATAGAGGCAGCACCGTCGTTCCTTTCCCTTCTCCTCTCTAATCCCCTCGTCATCAAACAGTAAAAGCGCGGCTGAGTGCGGCTGAGCTCATGAAGATTCGTTGAGATTCGTTGAGATTTGAACATATTGTGCAAAATTATATTGTATTGGACCGCAGCATAGAATTTGCAAGAGGAATAGAGTAGAAGGAAGGAAAGCTGAAAGGATTTATCGAAACGATAAGGTTATTTTTATTTACATATATTACACATACTACGTTTACGCGAGCGTTACTTCTGTAGTAACTTATAATAATTCCTTCGCGTAAATGGGATTTTCTTTCGCGTAAACAAGATTTTGTAGTAACTTACAATAATTTACTCCGCGTAACCGATACTACGTTTACGCGAGCGTTACTTTTGTACTAACTTACGATAATTCCTTTGCGTAAACGGGATTTTTCTTCGCGTAAACAAGATTTTGTAGTAACTTGCGATAATTTACTCCGCGTAAACGAGTGATGTATCGTAAGTTACTACAGAAGTAACGCTCGCGTAAACGTAGTAACATTTATATATATAGGGGAGAGTGGGGCTGGTTGGCCGCTTTTTCATTCTGGGATTTTTTATATTTTCCAGGTGCTTTGAAAAAAAAATCGAATTGACCATTTCGAAGGTACAACCCTTGACTATATATAGGGAAAGTTTAGAATTTTAAAATTATATTGTAAAAAGTTGTAAATGATCAAACACTGCGGGAAAAAAGCGGCCAACCTGCCCCGACAGCGGGGCAGATTGGCCGATTTCGTGAAATTAAAGAAGGGCAGTAATTATATTATTTTAATTAGGAAAATAAACATTCCGCACGCGACGCGCGCGGGATGGACCACTTTCCACGCACTTGTAACATAAAATAGGGTGTGTAACACGCGTGCGTGAAGTTGAAAATTCCCGGGTGCGGTGATCGCACTTCGGCTCGCCTTCGGCTTGTGCGTCCACTCCGCACCCGTGAATTTCCATCTTCCCGCACTTGTTACACAAATAACTATTCCCGTATCATATTTGCTCGTGGCGTTTGAGACAGGTTGGCCGAGTTGGGTACGGGGCCAATCTGCCCCGTACCCAACTCGGCCAACCTGCCCCAAACGCCACGAGCAAACATTTTGACATTTCACGAATACCAAAAGTGAAGTTAGTTTTAAAAACGATGATGATTTAGAAAGACTATGGAATACTCTTGGAAATATGTATACTCTCCATTAATTGTAACAACAAGTACAGGGTGTATCATGACGATACAGAGCGGTACGGCGGGTTGCCCATTCGAGCAGGCGCGCACGGTCGTTCACAATTGCGTTGCAATAAAATTGTGACGGATTTCCGCAGCAGTAACGTTAAAACAGAAGTCGAGATGATAATACAGGTTATGACACGGTAAAATACGGTAAAATAAAATCTAATACGGTAAAATACGGAAAACGTTGAAATAAAATCAAGCACGGTAAAAAACGTTAAAATAAAATCAAATACGGTAAATTATGGCAGAATAAAATCAAATACGGTAAAAAAAACGTTGAAATAAAATCAATCGCGGTAAAATACGGTGAAATAAAATCAAGCACGGTAAAAAACGTTAAAATAAAATCAAATACGGTAAATTATGGCAGAATAAAATCAAATACGGTAAAAAACGTTGAAATAAAATCAATCGCGGTAAAATACGGTGAAATAAAATCAAGCACGGTAAAAAAACGTTAAAATAAAATCAAATACGGTAAATTATGGCAGAATAAAATCAAATACGGTAAAAAAACGTTGAAATAAAATCAATCGCGGTAAAATACGGTGAAATAAAATCAAGCACGGTAAAAAACGTTAAAATAAAATCAAATATGGTAAATTATGGCAGAATAAAATCAAATACGGTAAAAAAACGTTGAAATAAAATCAATCGCGGTAAAATACGGTGAAATAAAATCAAGCACGGTAAAAAACGTTAAAATAAAATCAAATACGGTAAATTATGGCAGAATAAAATCAAATACGGTAAAAAAACGTTGAAATAAAATCAATCGCGGTAAAATACGGTGAAATAAAATCAAGCACGGTAAAAAACGTTAAAATAAAATCAAATACGGTAAATTATGGCAGAATAAAATCAAATACGGTAAAAAAACGTTGAAATAAAATCAATCGCGGTAAAATACGGTGAAATAAAATCAAGCACGGTAAAAAACGTTAAAATAAAATCAAATACGGTAAATTATGGCAGAATAAAATCAAATACGGTAAAAAAACGTTGAAATAAAATCAATCGCGGTAAAATACGGTGAAATAAAATCAAGCACGGTAAAAAACGTTAAAATAAAATCAAATATGGTAAATTATGGCAGAATAAAATCAAATACGGTAAAAAAACGTTGAAATAAAATCAATCGCGGTAAAATACGGTGAAATAAAATCAAGCACGGTAAAAAACGTTAAAATAAAATCAAATACGGTAAATTATGGCAGAATAAAATCAAATACGGTAAAAAAACGTTGAAATAAAATCAATCGCGGTAAAATACGGTGAAATAAAATCAAGCACGGTAAAAAACGTTAAAATAAAATCAAATACGGTAAATTATGGCAGAATAAAATCAAATACGGTAAAAAAACGTTGAAATAAAATCAATCGCGGTAAAATACGTTGAAATAAAATCAATCGCGGTAAAATACGGTGAAATAAAATCAAACACGGTAAAATACGGTAAAATAAAATCAAACACGGTAAAATACGGCGAAACAAAATCAAATACGGTAAGAAAACGTTGAAATAATATCAAACACGATAAAATACGGCGAAATAAAATCAAATACGGTAAAATACGGCGAAATAAAATCAAGCACGGTAAAAAACGTTGAAATAAAATCTAATACGGTAAAATACGGCGAAATAAGCGAAAAACCATAATCCATTATAATCATTATATGTTATAATTTCATTACTTAAATTATTTTTTGCACACAATGTTTATGCACAGGGCAAAAGTCAGCAATTAGCATATGTGTGCAAATTTAAATTATAAGTCGGCTAATAAATTTTATTCAATGTAAGTTTAAATAATGGCAGAAATCACCATTAACAAATCTTACAATATTCATTTTGTTTAATTAATTAATAATTTATCATTAAATTGATAATCAATTTAATATATCAATGCTAATGAGCATTATATAATTCTTTACATAAATGATGCTGCTGCATCTTGAAAATCTTAATCTTAATCTCATAAACAAGAAGTTTATTAGTATATAAAATATACAATTTTAAATATGATGCTAATAAATAGTTTATATAAGGCAAATTATCATAATATTTAATAAATACTTTTCAGTAATAAATTCCTTGTAGATTTAAATGAGATTCAGTAGCATTATTTACATAAAGATGCTTATTAGCATCAGTATATTGAATTAATTATTAATGTTAATGATGAAATATTAATAATCTCGAATAAATGTTGTTAGACATAAGATCCGCTGATAATCGTTTTTATCGTTATAAATAACGATGGTAACGGTTATCAACTCGTGCCTAATAACATTTATTTCAGATTATTAATATATATATATTGTCACGTCTTTTTCACTCCCGGAGCGGTCCGGGCCGTGTGACGGATCAAAAGGGGAAGGAGAGAAGGATGATAAGCCTCTCCGGTAGTTCTCTCGCACCCCCGACACTCCACTAACCGAATTTTATTGTTGGGCGCCAGACGCGTGAATTCGCGTCCGCGAAATCGCGAGAAACTAAAGAGAGAGACGCAAGGCGAAATAAGTTGGTGTGCCAGGAATCGGCTAGCTCGCCCTAATAGCAGGGCGCGCTCTCAGAAAAGATTTCTAATAACGAGACAAAAAATTCTTGACATGTTTAATCTCATCACAACCTGAAGTAGTATAAAAATAAAACATTATTGAGATTAAATCAATAATTCCTATTCTTTTCTCTCGAATAAAATAAGATTGACTTAATATCTTAAGACAAGGATAACATATAAGCTTAAATTTATATATGTTATTCTTGTTTCAAGATATTAAGTTAATCTTATTTTATTCAAAAGAAGAGAATAGGAATTATTGATTTAATCTCAATATTGTTTGATAACGCGCGATGTTAAAGCCATAATATTAAGCGCGATCCGCGCGACGGTCGCGCGCCGCGAAACGCCTGAGATGCATTTAAATATCCATTATCCAGATGTTATTCCTGAAATAGGTCCTCTTGAGCCATTATCATGTATTAGAATGGAAGCTAAACATAAGGAAAACAAATAGCCTATTCGTCTGCCAACAGAATCAATTGATCTTATTCTATTATAGCTATAAAAGGCACCAACTTAAATTTTGCTGTCGGTTACTGGCTGGGAGAGGTTTATCCTTGAAAATATCATTTTCATCCGTTCAGACTGTCCATATAGGACTGAGGTAAAAGAATTTTCTAGTTTTCATTATATATTACCTGAAGATATATGTTTTGCAAAATGGAATATTGTTAAATGGATTAAAATTAATGACTCTCATTATGAGAATGGCATGTTGGTTGTTGTAGATTGGGAAAGAAGTAAAAATCCTCAATTTGGTTATATTTATACAATATCTGTATCCAGAGATAATATTGTATATTTTTTACTTAAGAAACTTACCACAGTAAATTTTAATACTCATTTCCATGCTTATAAAATTGATTTCACTGATCAATGGCATTATTTAAAATTTCAAGATTTGGCTATCCATACAGCAACCAATATCAGAATTATTGCTAATGATCAACGATTGGTTTCGTTCCGTTTTATTCTCCATTGATTTCTCTATGAAAGATAAATCAATGGAGAATAAAACGGCTTTCTATCAAATACGTTTTGTATGATCATAAATGTAAAATCATAAATCATAAAAATAATCAAAAATCATACGTTTTGTATAAAAACGTAATAATAAAACGTTACAAAATAATAGTTGTTTTTGTTCATAAATACCTTTATTTTATTTTATCACAAAAAGGATCTTGAAAAAATAATATAATGGATTCCTAACAATCTACGAATTCTCTTTTTTGCAAGAATAGAATAAGATTTTTTTCAGATTCGTCTATTATTGAATCAAGAATATTATAAGATTGTCACAAAGTTCTATCTGCATCTTTCTGAGAAAGTTAGAGGGATAGTATCAAGAATATTTATTCTAAACTTAAGAAATTTTTTATTTAAGATTAAAATATTGTTGTTTCAATACTAAATATGATTGGTCTTATTTTAATCCTATTTTATGATAAATTTAAGAGTAATAGCATTGTATCTAGAAATCTTTTTTGAGGGTGGCGGGGTTGATTAAGGGCAGCGCGATGTTCGGCGGGGTGACACGCAAATCATTAACTCAGTCAGTTAACAAATGAAAAGAAACATTTATTGTAGAATAACTTTTGGAAAACAATGCGGCCATTTCGGCTTCCATTAATCAGAAAAAGCAAATAGATAGCTGATAACACGAGCGTCAAGTTTTGAACAATAAGAATGGCAGTAACGCGGACGCCAGAAATAAGCGGAGAATTACGTTAATTTAGTAAACGCGCGGAAAGCGCCGTTGATGAGCAAGATAATACTGGTAGAAAACTAAACTCACAAATACTTCGAAATCATAGCAGTCACGCAGATAATAATAATAAAGTATTAAACTAACAAATAATATAGAATATCTACAGAAGTTACGACCGAATGTGACATAACTGGAGTAAACGCGAAATAATCATGCTCGGAGCGCGTGAACTCAAGGTCTCAAGCGGCGCAAGGATTCTGTCGCCAAATTGCCTTAATCTAACGCAGATAGGAAACGTAACACAAGTAACATCCCAACGTAATAATGGTCGAACGCAACGTGTAATATCGCCAAGGGTATCCTGAATAAGGCGAAGAATAAGGCGCTGAGGCGCTTGGCATAACACGAAATACTAAAACTAACGCGGGGAAAGGTACGGAATTACCGCGAGTAATAACGGGACGCAATATTAGGTCAACGCAAGTAATATCTTAATGCAAATAATATCATAACGCAAATAATATCCTAACGAGAATAATCAGTCGGTGTGAATAACGCGAATGACACCCCGAGTCGAGAAATTAATCGACACGATTAATATTTTAACGCAAATAATATGTCGGCACGAACGACATTCCGACGCAAATATGATTTTAACGCAAAGGCTTGCACGCAGGTAGCATCGGATCGCAATCACACCAACGCAAATAATATCTCGGCGCAACCAATATCGCGTGGAGAATCTAGGTGTCCTAACGCGAATCACACCTAACGCAATTAAAGCAACGTATTTACAATATTTATTTTACAGGACATGTTCTACATGTCCACCATTGTTCTCCAAACACAATGCGACTCTCCGCATAAAATTTTGTCGCACTCTACTTAGTGTGACGGGTGTAATATCGCGACTTGCTACCCGTATTCTGTCTATTAATTCGTTGCGATTCATGGGTAGTGTCTTATATACCTGATCGCGTATAAAACCCCATGCAAAAAAATCTAAAGGCGTGAGATCAGGTGATCGCGGAGGCCACTCGTGCAGATCACTGTGAATGCCTATCCACTTGTTCGGAAATCGACGATTCAAAATCGTACGGGCAAGAACGGAAGTATGGGCTGGATGGCCGTCTTGTTGGAAGATGATGTTTGGGCGGATGTGTAATGGAACATCTTCCAACAAACCGGGCAGTGTTTCCTCCAGAAACTCGGAATATACTTCTGCCGTGACGTTGACATTTTCAGGGAAAAAGTACGGTCCGATAATCGTATCGTCCACAATCCCCATCCAAACGTTGACGTGAAACCTTCCCTGGACGTGCGTTTCTTTTATACAGTGGGGGTTCTCTACCGCGTAATGGTGTTCATTATGGCGATTAATCATGCCATCACTGCGGAAAGTGCTCTCGTCTGTCCATAATATACTCCGCAGAAAGTTGTCATCCTCAATATCATTAATATCGTCAATCTGTATGATATAAAGGTACAATAATGTATCTGTGTATTTTTTTCATGTTTTTTATGCCTTTTTTGCAATTTGTTAAAAATTATTATTAATTTTCTGTTTATTACTTAGGTTGACATTTTATCGCGCAAACTTTAGAAGAAACGGTGATATGATTAGCCACGATATAAAAAACGCGTTAACGAGAAATATTCGATAAACGAAAGTTATTTGCCACAATTTCGTATAAAAGTTTAAAATATAGCTAATACATTATTAAACTATATAATTTACCTGTTCTAAGACCCAATCACAAAATCTTTCTCGACGGAGCAAATCTTGGGGGAGCAACATTTGAGTTGTGTGTCTCTTGTAAGGATGCATTCTTAAATCTTTTTTAATAATCCTATGCGCCTTGTTATGGTCCATATTGAGATCATATCCGATACCTCTCGTGCTGGTGTGCGGATTTTCTGTTACTGCTTCTCTCACTTGATTGATAATTTCTTCCGGGCGATGGTGATGATTTAGCGCGCGTGTTGACGCGTGTAACGTGCCATGCTGGACAACGCGAGTTAATAAAGTATGAAAATACCCGTGTGCCGGGTGCCGCTTTTCAGGAAAGCGCTCAGCGTATAAAATTGCGGCCTGCCTTCCATTTTTACGACATTCGCCGTAAATCAACAACATATTAGCCAACTCTTCGTTAGTATAACGAGGATGCTCCATCGTTCACCATTTGACGTTTTTAAAACAGACGAGTGAATTTTCTGTAGACGGACAAAAAACTATCTAGTCCGACGTTCTTTTCCTTGCGTGCAACGCGAGGATTGAAAACGCGGTGAACGATGGAACGTCTTCGTTATACTAACGAAGAGTTGGCCAATATGTTATTAATTTACGGCGAATGTCATAAAAATGGAAAACAGGCTGCAATTTTGTACGCTAAGCGCTTTCCTGAAAAGCGGCACCCGGCACACGGGTATTTCCATACCTTATTAACTCACCTTGTCCAGCATGGCACGTTACACGCGTCACAAAATCATCATCATCGCCCGGAAGAAATTATCAATCAAGTGAGAGAAGCAGTTACAGAAAATCCGCACACCAGCACGAGAAGTATCGGATATGATCTCGGTATAGACCACAACAGGGCGCATAGAATTATTAAGAAAGATTTAAGAATGCATCCTTACAAGAGACACACAACTCAAATGTTGCTCTCCCAAGATTTGCTCCGTCGAGAAAGATTTTGTGATTGGGTCTCAGAACAGGTAAATTATATATTGCTTCCTCATAGAGGAAGTTTTGTTTTCGTAAATTCGTATATGAACTTTTGATTGTGTATAAAGTTGGTTCTAATCAACCAAATTTAAAAGAATTATATATAAAATAGGGGTAGAAGAAACCAAAGAAAAGATTTTTTTTTCTACCCTTATTCCATATATAATTCTTTAAGATTTGGTTGATTAGTTTTTTAGTTATATAAAAAACACAGTGTAGTGTTAATCCCCTTTAAAGAAGGTATGAAATCAATGTTTGAACTTTGCTAAGCTGACCGAGTGTCGAGCGTTTATTTTATAAATGACTGTATAAGTTACTGATTTCATTTAACAGTAGTACCTCATGGGTGACGAAGAAATCTATTATCGTGACTTTACAAACGTCGGTTAACTTTAAACCTTAGTTTACTCACTATTCATCTCTTTCTAAGGGGGACAGTTAGAACATCTCAAGTCTCAATAATTGAGACTTCAAAAAATAATGTTTTAAAATAATAAAAAAGTGTGCAAGTAGAAACTTGCACATTGTTTCCTCATAGTTTTTAAGTGTGCAAGTAGAAGCTTGCATATTACTTTCTCATAGTTTTTATTCTATATTATTTGTTAGTTTAATATTCTACTATTATTATCTGCGTGACTGCTATGATTTCGAAGTATTTGTGAGTTTAGTTTTCTACCAGTATTATCTTGCTCATCAACGGCGCCTTCCGCGCGTTTACTAAATTAACGTAATTCTCCGCTTATTTCTGGCGTCCGCGTTACTGCCATTCTTATTGTTCAAAACTTGACGCCCGTGTTGTCAGCTATCTATTTGCTTTTTCTGATTAATGGAAGCCGAAATGGCCGCATTGTTTTCCGAAAGTTATTCTACAATAAATGTTCCTTTTCATTTGTTAGCTGACTGAGTTAATGATTTGCGTGTCATCCCGCTGAACATCGCGCTGCCCTTAATCAACCCCGCGCGCCCTGCTATTAGGGCGAGCTAGCCGATTCCTCGCACACCGACTTATTTCGCCTTGCGTCTCTCTCTTTAGTTTCTCGCGATTTCGCGGACGCGAATTCACGCGTCTGGCGCCCAACAATAAAATTCGGTTAGTGGAGTGTCGGGGGTGCGAGAGAACTACCGGAGAGGCTTATCATCCTTCTCTCCTTGCCCTTTTGATCCGTCACACGGCCCGGACCGCTCCGGGAGTGAAAAAGACGTGACAATATATATATATTAATAATCTGAAATAAATGTTATTAGGCACGAGTTGATAACCGTTACCATCGTTATTTATAACGATAAAAACGATTATCAGCGGATCTTATGTCTAACAACATTTATTCGAGATTATTAATATTTCATCATTAACATTAATAATTAATTCAATATACTGATGCTAATAAGCATCTTTATGTAAATAATGCTACTGAATCTCATTTAAATCTACAAGGAATTTATTACTGAAAAGTATTTATTAAATATTATGATAATTTGCCTTATATAAACTATTTATTAGCATCATATTTAAAATTGTATATTTTATATACTAATAAACTTCTTGTTTATGAGATTAAGATTAAGATTTTCAAGATGCAGCAGCATCATTTATGTAAAGAATTATATAATGCTCATTAGCATTGATATATTAAATTGATTATCAATTTAATGATAAATTATTAATTAATTAAACAAAATGAATATTGTAAGATTTGTTAATGGTGATTTCTGCCATTATTTAAACTTACATTGAATAAAATTTATTAGCCGACTTATAATTTAAATTTGCACACATATGCTAATTGCTGACTTTTGCCCTGTGCATAAACATTGTGTGCAAAAAATAATTTAAGTAATGAAATCATAACATATAATGATTATAATGGATTATGGTTTTTCGCTTATTTCGCCGTATTTTACCGTATTTGATTTTATTTTAACGTTTTTTACCGTGCTTGATTTTATTTCACCGTATTTTACCGCGATTGATTTTATTTCAACGTTTTTTTTTACCGTATTTGATTTTATTCTGCCATAATTTACCGTATTTGATTTTATTTTAACGTTTTTTACCGTGCTTGATTTTATTTCACCGTATTTTACCGCGATTGATTTTATTTCAACGTTTTTTTACCGTATTTGATTTTATTCTGCCATAATTTACCGTATTTGATTTTATTTTAACGTTTTTTACCGTGCTTGATTTTATTTCACCGTATTTTACCGCGATTGATTTTATTTCAACGTTTTTTTACCGTATTTGATTTTATTCTGCCATAATTTACCGTATTTGATTTTATTTTAACGTTTTTTACCGTGCTTGATTTTATTTCACCGTATTTTACCGCGATTGATTTTATTTCAACGTTTTTTTTACCGTATTTGATTTTATTCTGCCATAATTTACCGTATTTGATTTTATTTTAACGTTTTTTACCGTGCTTGATTTTATTTCACCGTATTTTACCGCGATTGATTTTATTTCAACGTTTTTTTACCGTATTTGATTTTATTCTGCCATAATTTACCGTATTTGATTTTATTTTAACGTTTTTTACCGTGCTTGATTTTATTTCACCGTATTTTACCGCGATTGATTTTATTTCAACGTTTTTTTTACCGTATTTGATTTTATTCTGCCATAATTTACCGTATTTGATTTTATTTTAACGTTTTTTACCGTGCTTGATTTTATTTCACCGTATTTTACCGCGATTGATTTTATTTCAACGTTTTTTTACCGTATTTGATTTTATTCTGCCATAATTTACCGTATTTGATTTTATTTTAACGTTTTTTACCGTGCTTGATTTTATTTCACCGTATTTTACCGCGATTGATTTTATTTCAACGTTTTTTTTACCGTATTTGATTTTATTCTGCCATAATTTACCGTATTTGATTTTATTTTAACGTTTTTTACCGTGCTTGATTTATTTCAACGTTTTCCGTATTTTACCGTATTAGATTTTATTTTACCGTATTTTACCGTGTCATAACCTGTATTATCATCTCGACTTCTGTTTTAACGTTACTGCTGCGGAAATCCGTCACAATTTTATTGCAACGCAATTGTGAACGACCGTGCGCGCCTGCTCGAATGGGCAACCCGCCGTACCGCTCTGTATCGTCATGATACACCCTGTACATTCAATAACCATACAAGTTTTTTACTGTATTTATTTACTCACCACTCTCGAAAAGAAACAAATTGCGATTTTGCCAAAATGACGCAGCATAAATGAACGAAAATACAGTCACGTATTTATCTCTCACTAATACACTTAATTTCGTAGAAAGAGCGCCACTTGTCACTTCTATCATTTTCAAACAGCCAGTCGGCCAACCTACCCGACGGCCAACCAGCCCCACTCTCCCCTATATATGTAATATTTATATAATATTTAGTTTAGAATATTAAATATATATATTATTATTTATATTAATATAATTATTGGTATTTTAGCAAGTATTTTTATACCAGGATGGTACGTAAGTGCTGTGTGCCCAACTGCATGTCGAAGGACAGCAGTACACCTGTACATAGGCTTCCACGAGATACGCAAAAAGCAGAACAATGGCTAAGAACAATTGGACGGACTGATTTGATAGGTAACATAGAAATAATAATATTTATATTAATATGGAAATAATACTTATATATATATTTGCTTATGTTGGAAATATAAGCATACGCACATATACGCACTCGTGTGTGTGTGTGTGTGTGTGTGTGTGTGTGTGTGTGTGTGTGTGTGTGTGTGTGTGTGTGTGTGTGTGTGTGTGTGTGTGTGTGTGTGTGTGTGTGTGTGTGTGTGTGTGTGTGTGGTGTGTGTGTGTGTGTGTGTGTGTGTGTGTGTGTGTGTGTGTGTGTGTGTGTGTGTGTGTGTGTGTGTGTGTGGTGTGTGTGTGTGTGTGTGTGTGTGTGTGTGTGTGTGTGTGTGTGTGGTGTGTGTGTGTGTGTGTGTGTGTGTGTGTGTGTGTGTGTGTGTGTGTGTGTGTGTGTGTGTGTGTGTGTGTGTGTGTGTGTGTGTGTGTGTGTGTGTGTGTGTGTGTGTGTGTGTGTGTGTGTGTGTGTGTGTTGTGTGTGTGTGTGTGTGTGTGTGTGTGTGTGTGTGTGTGTGTGTGTGTGTGTGTGTGTGTGTGTGTGTGTGTGTGTGTGTGTGTGTGTGTGTGTGTGTGTGTGTGTGTGTGTGTGTGTGTGTGTGTGTGTGTGTGTGTGTGTGTGTGTGTGTGTGTGTGTGTGTGTGTGTGTGTGTGTGTGTGTGTGTGTGTGTGTGTGTGTGTGTGTGTGTGTGTGTGTGTGTGTGTGTGTGTGTGTGTGTGTGTGTGTGTGTGTGTGTGTGTGTGTGTGTGTGTGTAATATATAATATGTTTACAAAGATTTTGTTTATATTACAGGTGCATCGAATACAATACTGAAAGAATTACGGACCTGTACTTTACATTTTCCAGATCATATGATTTGTGTTGACACAAAAAGACGTGTGCTAAAAAATGATGCTATTCCATCTATGCATCTATCAGCTGAAATAGAAACTGTTAATATTAATATCAATATTAACAGTAATAATAATGACATTATGTCATGTAATGCCAGTACTAGTAAAATCAATGAAACAGTTGAAAATGTGCAGTGCAATCCTAATTCTATATCATTGAATTCGAAAGACAATAAAGTGCTAAAGTTACAAAAGAATGTGAGTAGAATGAAGAAATCTATTTATAAAAAGAAAAAAATTATTGAAAAACAAAGAAGAGAAAAGAAGAATTTACAACGAAACAAATGGAAGAATATTACTACGGACATGACAAAATATCAGAAAATCTTCTTCGACATGATTGAAAAAAATCTAAAGCGTGCATCAGGGTACGTTTGTTTAAAATTTTGTTACTGTAATGTTTTATTTTCTTTGTACTTTCTTATTCCTTTTATTTCTTTATTTTATTTTTCTATGGCTGCGTTCCGATATTCACTGCCAGTACTGCAAATCTATAATTTATGTCACATTATAGATTTTTAGTACTTGTTCGAGATTCCGTTATCTCGTTGCGCCACCGTATCAGATGGCAGCATCGATCGGGTATCGACTGGCCGGATTCACGCGGTAGCTATCGCAAGCACGGGCGCGAGCGTCGTCGTCTTCTTCCGCACGACGATCAGAGTAGAAATATGGCCGCGCAGTGAATAGACGCATAACGTGTGCTACGTGCATACAAGTTGTGACTCCGCATTGAAGTGCATATCGCAGTGACCAACGCTGCCTAGAGACAGTTCTACGCTGTAAAAGAGACCGCTCAGCTCAGCTCTGGTACATCAACATGACGACTCAGGCTCACACGTGCGCGAGTGCCGACCGCCACGTGTCTCAACGGCTCACGGGCGTATCATCGAAGGGAGAGCGATTAATATAATCGTCTCACTCATTTTCAGAATAAATACATCTCATTTCCGGACTTCTCAGGTCAGACTGTACATTCATTTCACATTAAAGACTGCTCAGACTGTGTTCTGAGCTACACAAAATAAAAGGAAACAATTAATTAACACCTTCCACGCACGTCCTTCTCATCCCGCTTCCATCGCCGGGATAAAACAGCGATTTCGCGAACATTTGGTCCTTCGAGCCGGATGCGTGGAACCTAAAGTGTAGCTCAGACACAGATCTTGTGAATAGGGCATGCCCTTCGACGTGCCACGTAGACATTATCGCGCGTTTTCGCGAGTGAAGTACAGACATTTTCACGCGCGCTCGCGAGTGTTACACAAACATTATCGCGCGCTCTCGCGAGTGTAACGCGGACATGAACACGTGCTCAGTACATGACCAGACTCTCGCTTCGCGCAGTGTTTTCTTCACGCGTCTCTCGAACGTTCTCGCTTCGCGCTGCAACCCGATTTCCCTCGGTCTCGCTAGCCGAAGGGGCGCGGCTGCAAATTAATCGTCGAACAACCAGACGATAGCTCAGAGAGGCCGACAATATTAAATCTCTTACCGTAATTCCCGTATCTAGGATATTAGGCGATACCTTCTGATTGGGCGCCAGGTGCGATTATAGACGCGCACCACGTCTCGACGATGTCCGTTCGCCCGGCCTCAGCGCAAATTCAGGGCGTAGCTCCGCGTGATAGAGGTGAAGGTGGAGAGGGAACGTAACGCGATTGACACAAAATGAAGATCAGCAATTAAACAATAACAATCAAATGTATTTCATCAAGAGAACCAAATCAAGACGGGAATTCACGACCTGACATCGCTCAGGTGACCGGTAGCAACGCGGTGGCCGAAACGGCAACGAATGTCCGCGCAAAGTACGTGATCTTCACGTCCGCGAGATTCTCTTCTCAAAGACGCACAACAGTCTCGACTCGACAAACGCAATAGTCCCGGTGCGCCAAGCGCAATACGCAATAATCTCGGTGCGCCAAGCGCAATGATCCCAATTCGCATTTACCGTCGCGTCACCCCGTACATTGGTGCGCTCGCGAATTCTCCCTTGAGCGAGCGCGACGATACTTGCTCGCAACCGCGACACAAAATATCTGCGAAGCTCTCGGTCTCTCGAGACGCACGATACTTCTCCGCGCACGGCAAACACCCGGGCGCCCGAAGGCGCAACGCGACAATATTAATCACAAGTACCGAACACGCCACAATACCAATTCCGAATCTCAAAATATATAACACCGAATACACAATATCGAATACGAATCGCAAACACGAATTGACTGTCGACCGCCAGCGGGGTATCGAGGAGGGCCTTCTATAATGTTCTCGGCTACGATCTCGGCCGGCCACGTGCCCGCGACTTCCGGTTAATGTTCGCGGCAAGCTAACCGGCACCCGCGACGACGGGAGCCGGTATCCACAACGTACGCGGTATTCTAAACGGTACGAATTGACTGCCGGGTCGCGACCGAGATCGAGCCCTTGCTTACGTGGTAGCACCGGAGTGGAGATCTTACAGTTTCTGCGGCTCGCTGCTGCTCGGCGGTGTCGGGACGCTCGTCCTGGGATGGCTCCTCGTTCGCGGCTCGATCGACAGTGAGGAGCGGTCGGTTCGGCGGGACCGCGCCGGGCCCCCGCACTCGCGCCCTCAAGCTCGCGGGTTTTCCGCCCCGCCGATTGGTCGTGTGTGTCGCCCTGCTCGCGACGCTGCGGACGATTTTCGCCGTTTCCCGCGGCCCATTCGAATCGGCTGCTGTGTCGCATGGGCCCTTCGCGGCTTTCCGCCCGGCTGGCCAGGCCGCGGCGGCGCCGCTCGGCCCTCTGGGCGCCGCGGGGTGAAGTGAGTGGGCCATCCACCCGCGCTGCAGCCGCGGCGGTGCACCCATGGTCATGCAGCGGCGGGGCCGTGTTGCTGAGCGAGACATTCCTGGCGCTACTCCAGCGGCAGGTCCCGGCGGCCCGCCCGTCGGCCGACCACTCCGCCGCAAGTCCTCCGTGCGCCCGTCGTTCCCTCGTTGCGACTCCTGTCGTTACAAAAGGCTCGATGATCCCACGCTCCGGTACCACCTGTCAATCCTACGGACCTTAAACTAGGAAAATATTAGATAGCGCAAGCGGCCCTCCCTCGACTCGGGCCGAGGCGCCGTCCCTGACCTTCCCCTCGGCCGAGCTACCGTCTGGGTGGAGGACGGGACGAATGTCACGTCACAGCGCAGTGTTTTTCTCACGCGTCTCTCGAACGTTCTCGCGTAACGCAGTGTTTTTCTCACACGTCTCTCGAACGTTCTCGCTTCGCGCAGTGTTTTTCTCACGCGTCTCTCGAACGTTCTCGTTTCGTGCAGTATTTCTTACGCGTCTCTCGAAAGTTTTCAGGTCTCTCATCGTGCGCCGCACAGTGACGGCTCAACATGACGGAGCCCGCCAAAAACAGGGACGGGCGGCAAGGACACCACGACGCAGCAGCTCGAAATACCATCGGCCCGCACGTCGGATCACCAAGTCGCACCACTGCGCTTGTCAACAGAGCGTATCAGATGAACCGCCTTGCGACGGTACAGAATATTGGCAAGACGCTGCCATCTTGTGCAGAGGACACATCATTGGAGGAATCTCAATGCATCTCAAGGAGGTGCATAAGGCGTTTCTCAAGGAGCACGGATACTTTGAAATCTCATGGCCGGCGGCGCTCATTTAGCATGAATACTTCTCAAACACGTTTACATGGTTGCTCGTCGCGCTGTTGCAAGGATCAAAAGCGTATTTTTAGAGAGGCCCGCTCCGACTTCCGTATCCGAATCATCGCAGTCGCGTGACAATCAGCGGCTGCCGGACATAAATATCCCGTCCTTTTAAGGGCAATTACGCTGCAACGGCACTCACTTTATTGTGATGTGCACAAAATTCAGGGATCTCTCACCGGGCGATCGACAAAAGCTAGTCATCTCACGGAGGCTCTGCCTTAATTGCCTCGGCCGCCACAACGTCCGCTCATGTAAAAGCTCACGGGGGTGCAAGAAGTGCACCAACCTACACCATACGATGCTGCACGAGGCTCATCAATCGAACTCATCAGCGAAGCCGATCATCAGCGAAGCCGATCACCAGCTCAGTTGCGTCCGCTCAATAGGAAGATGATGCAATCGTCGCTCACTCATATGGCCCGCTCATCACGCTCAACATTACTAGCTACAGCCCTGGCTCAGATCAGTTCATCTGTTAATATTCTGTGCGTACGGCTTCTCATCGATTCAGGTTCAGAACTCACCTTTGTTTCAGAATCACCCATTCGTCAGCTCAACATTCCTCGTCAACATTCTGTCATTCTCATTACTGGAATTGGTGGCGGAAAGTCAACGCAAACTCGAGGAATTGCGTCATTCACGCTCCGCTCACTTCACTCAAGATCAGACGTCAGTATTCACGCTCACATCCTGCAGACGTCAACCAACATCCTGCCATCATTCAACGCTGCACCACAGGAATGGCCGCATCTCACCAAGTTAACCTTGGCCGATCCAGATTTCCTCACACCACGGCCAGTGGATATCATCATGAGAGCTGACTCATATGGGCAACTCATCAAGCCCAACATCATCAAACAAGATCTATTGATGCCAATTGCGCAGCTCTCAATTTTCGGGTAGCTCGTTCTCGGAACGGTCAACACATCATCATCGGCATTTGCTGCAGTACATCATGCATCGATTCAGGAGAGAGAAGATGCTCTCGATGAGCTATTGTCGAAAATTTGGATACAAGAAAAAGTGCCTGCGAATGAGAATCATGATCTTCGACGAGCAAAGATGTGAAGAATACTTCAAGACCACTGTTTCGCGGGACTCAACAGGTCGATACACGGATCGAATTCCGTTAAAATCATCACCTGACACTCTTGGTGACTCGTATCAAACTACTCATCGATGCCTGCAGGGATTAATAAGAAGATTCTCCCGAGACCAGAACTATCGACGTCTGTATCATCAGTTTATGACAGAATATCGAGATCTCAATCACATGAAGAAGGCTTCTCCTGTTTCCAGTCAGCACACGCAATATTACTTGCCACATCACGGAGTGCTCAGACCAGACAATGCAACCACAAAATTACGTGTGGTATTTAATAGCTCGAGTGCATCTACAACCGGCCACTTATTTAATGATCTCATGCACACGGGAGCCAAGTTGCATTTAGACATCACCGATGTTCTGCTCTGGATTCGACAATTTCGACACTTAGTCGCCACTGACATCACCAAAATAGGCAGATCAACGTGCATGAAGATGACTGGAATTTACAACAGATTCTCTGGACAGACGATCTGCTGAATGAAGTGCCACATTATCTAACCACGGTCACGTATGGTACCAAGGCTGCCTCGTTCTTATCGATACGAACGCTGCTGCAACTCGAGGTCGATATGTCGACGATACGTTTGGAGGCGCTGACACTGTTCAGCAGCTAATACAAATTTCGTTGCAGCTAAAGAACTTGTGCATGGCGGGCGGCTTCCCATTAGCAAAGTAGCACACGAATAATCAAGATATGCTCGCTGCGGTTGACGCAGATAAGGATCAGAGCTCACAAATTACATTCGACGATTGCGTCAAAATACTCGGATTACGATGGCTTCCTCAAGAAGATTCATTCACATTCTCAACAAGGATCTCGTCGCACACCGATCATCTCACCAAACGCCTCATTTTGTCTGAAGTGGCTCAGATATTCGATCCACTAGGCTTTGTATCACCAGTAGTGATCAAGGCGAAGATGCTCTTGCAGGAGCTTTGGCTTCATAAGCTCCAATGGGATGAACCACTGCCATCCAAGCTCTCATCACGGTGGCTCATTATCAGAAAAGAACTCACAAGCTTGATCAAGCTCTCAATACCTATAACACATGGAGTACCTTGTCAGTGGAATTTCACGGCTTTTCTGATGCTTCTCAACTCGCAATGGCTGCAGTCGTATATATCACCGTCCACGGCTCTAATGGTACCACGATTTCATTGGTGTGCTCCAAAATTAAGGTAGCACCACTCAAATGGCTCACCATCCCGCGACTTGAACTCACCGCAGCACTGCTGCTCTCAAGACTCATGCAATACGTTCAAGCCACCTTGAAGTTGAACGTTATAGCGACTCACTTGTGGACGGACTCTCTTGTGACACTCACGTGGATCAAATCTCATGCATCGCGCTGGAAGGATTTTGTGAGAAACCGAGGTTCTCAGACTCAAGAGCTCACTGCAAACGCACACTGGAAATACAACCTGGTACATCCAACCCAGCCGATTGCGCATCTCGAGGCTTGACAACATCTCAACTCCAAAGCCACTCATTATGGTGGACGGGACCACCGTGGATACTCACACCTGAATCATGGCCATCACAACCCGCGCTGTCGGACGAGTTGAGCGCTCATGAGGCTCGTCTTGGCATTGCGCTACATGCAGCTGCATCTCAATCGGACTACCACTGGGATCTCATATATAGGTACTCAACTCTCAACAAATTAGTGAGAATAACAGCTCTTTGTTTCAGGTTTATTTCGCTTCTGAGAAAGCGCCGATACACGCCACTGGACGTACACTCAGCTTTGGAGAAGGCCAGACTGTTCTGGATCAAGGCTACTCAAGCGGCATACTTCACGCACGAGATCAAAATGCTCACGGCCAACTTGAGACTACCAACTACTCACGCATTCAGTCGACTGACTGCCTATATAGACGCTCAAGGGATTATCCGAGTTGGTGGCCGCCTCACCCAATCAGCTCTAGCTCAAGACAACAAACATCAGGCGATCTTACCTCGCCACTCACGATTCTCAACCTTAATCATCGCACACGCCCACATGCGTACCCTGCATGGAGGAACACAGCTGACATTGGCTCATGTCAGGCAACGATACTGGATCATCGGCGGACGGGCTCCGGTGAAGTCTCATGTCTTACGGTGTGTCGTGTGTGCTCGGCAGAGGGGGATCCGTGCTCATCAACTGATGGGCCAACTACCTCTCTCTCGGGTCACGCCGTCACGTCCGTTTGCTCATACAGGAGTCGACTATGCCGGACCGCTCACCATCAAGACATGGAAAGGACGAGGTGCCAAAACGTACAAGGGATGGATCTGTGTATTCGTCTGCTTCGCCACCTCCGCAATTCACCTCGAAGTAGTAAGTGACTACTCATTAGAAGGATTTATTGCAGCTCTCCGAAGATTATCAGCGAGAAGAGGAATTGTTCAAACCATGTATTCGGACTGCGGACAACTTTCATTGGAGCAGACGCCGCGCTCAAGAAAATGTTCGTTCAAGGCTTTCAAGAACATCAACGGATTGCTCAAGTTTTGCAACTTGACGGTACAAGATGGGAGTTCAATCCACCAGGCGCTCCACACATGGGGGGCAAATGGGAGGCGGTGGTAAAGTGAAGTTTCATCTGAGACGGACCATCGGGGAGACTCTACTCACGACGGAAGAACAACATTGCTCACGCAAATCGAGGCCATTCTCAACTCACGTCCTTTAGAACCGTTAAGTGACGACCCTGAAGACGTCTCAGCACTCACACCAGGTCATTTTCTCATTGGAGGTCCACTCACTACCATACCCGAGCCATCTCTGGTTGACCTGGCAACCTCGCGACTATCTCAATGGCAGCTCATCCAGCAGCGTGTTCAACATTTTTGGGCACAATGGTCAGCTCATTATCTACAACGCCAGCAGGCGATTTCCAAGTGGCATCATCCTAACAACAACATCAAGGTGGGTTCCATCGTACTGCTCACCGACGAACGCTCTCCACCGTGCAAGTGGCCACTCGCCAGAGTAACGGCTTTGCACCCCGGAAAGGATGGACTTACTAGGGTGGTTACCCTCAAGACGGCCACCACGATGCTCACCCGGCCAATTGCCAAGCTTGCCACATTACCCATTTCATAGAGGATCAAGAGTAAGGAATCATCAACAAGGTTGCTGATGGCGGGCGGAATGTTCGAGATTCCGTTATCTCGTTGCGCCACCGTATCAGATGGCAGCATCGATCGGGTATCGACTGGCCGGATTCACGCGGTAGCTATCGCAAGCACGGGCGCGAGCGTCGTCGTCTTCTTCCGCACGACGATCAGAGTAGAAATATGGCCGCGCAGTGAATAGACGCATAACGTGTGCTACGTGCATACAAGTTGTGACTCCGCATTGAAGTGCATATCGCAGTGACCAACGCTGCCTAGAGACAGTTCTACGCTGTAAAAGAGACCGCTCAGCTCAGCTCTGGTACATCAACATGACGACTCAGGCTCACACGTGCGCGAGTGCCGACCGCCACGTGTCTCAACGGCTCACGGGCGTATCATCGAAGGGAGAGCGATTAATATAATCGTCTCACTCATTTTCAGAATAAATACATCTCATTTCTGGACTTCTCAGGTCAGACTGTACATTCATTTCACATTAAAGACTGCTCAGACTGTGTTCTGAGCTACACAAAATAAAAGGAAACAATTAATTAACACCTTCCACGCACGTCCTTCTCATCCCGCTTCCATCGCCGGGATAAAACAGCGATTTCGCGAACAGTACTAGTAGTGAATTTTGGAACGCAGTCTTAATTTCTATTTTATTTTTTAAATATTTTTCTATTTTTTTGTGTTATGAATGTTATTAATATGTTTGCTAATATGAATGCATCACATATATAAAACCGAGATTCTCACGAGAAATTATACATATTGATCATTATACATGTGTGAATTTTATATTTATATTTGCTTATTTTTATTACTGTATGTGTATAACTACGGAAAAATGCATTATATTAAATTTTGTATTTTTCCATACATTAAAAATATTAACAATATGGCGTGTTTTATGGTAAAGGGGTTTTTAACTGATTGATGATGGTGCTAATTGGTTTTTTACTTTCTTCTTCTTTCTTTTTTTTCTTATGTATTTTATTTCTTTTCTTTATTTTCTTATAGTTTTCAATTATTATGTTAATTAGATGTTATATGTTTTTTATTATTTTACAATATCTATTTTCAAAATTTTTTATAATCTAATGTTGATTTATTAATTTGTATTTTTATTCCACGTATTTATGCCCATTATTTTATATATTTTTTCTATAATTATTTTATTATATTTTTTATAATTAATTTTCTATAATCTACAATTATATATTGGTCTCGAGGGTAACATTCTATCAATATGGGTTTTTAACGTTTTAATATAAACTTAACATTTTAATTATAAACATGAAAGCTTTGCGCCAGTTTATATTTCATTTTTTTAATTTATATTGCACTTTTTTTCGATCTGCTCATTAACTGATTATATTTATGTATGTGCTAATTTTCCTGCGTGTGGATTATGGTGTGTATCTGTTTTTTGAGACACTAATGTGTCGTCTGGACTATCGATCTATTTCCTGATTTTCAACCTATCGATTTTGCATTGTGAACTTTCAAGATCTTTAAATGCATTTGTGATATGTATGTTATGTATGTTATGTATAGTTATCTTATAAGGCAATATTTTATTTTGGGTAACTGAAGAAAATATTTTCAGCAAGGTAAGATTCAATAAGGTTTTGGAAAGTTTTTTTTACTTGCAAGAGTTCTTAAACATTTTAATCTAATGTAACTTTAAAATTTTTTAACTAAAATTAATTATGTATTTAGGTGACAGATTTTAAAATAAAGGATACATGGAAAAATGTGGAAAGGAACAGAATAGTTAAATTTCAAACATAGAAGAGGAAAAAAGGCTAATCCTTACAACGCATAATATTTAGGAATATAAGACATAAAATATGTAAGTAAATAATGATATTTTTAGTACGAATTATGTATTTTATTCCTATACGCAATTTTTACATACAAATTTCATTTTCTATTTTAGATTGTTGTCAGCAAAGGTGGTGCAGTTGTCTACAATAACGTTGAGTTTACGAAAAAATAGAACTTAATTTCCATTGTTTGTATATTGTATTATCTGTATATTGATTATATATTTCTATCATATATTGTATATTATATTTCTGATACTATATTTTAAATATTGAAACTGTTTTGTGGGAGTGTGTTCACACACACACACACACACACACACACACACACACACACACACACACACACACACGCACACGCACACGCACACGCACACGCACACGCACACGCACACGCACACGCACACGCACACGCACACGCACACGCACACGCACACGCACACGCACACGCACACGCACACGCACACGCACACGCACACGCACACGCACACGCACACGCACACGCACACGCACACGCACACGCACACGCACACGCACACGCACACGCACACGCACACGCACACGCACACGCACACGCACACGCACACGCACACGCACACGCACACGCACACGCACACGCACACGCACACGCACACGCACACGCACACGCACACGCACACGCACACGCACACACACACAAACACACGCACACACACAAACACACGCACACACACACGCACACGCGCACGCACACGCGCACGCACACGCACACGCACATATATATATATAATATTTTAAATATATATATATATATATATATATATATATATATATATATATATATATATATATGTATATATGTATGTGTTCGATACGGTGGGATCGCAATAGGGATCAGGGCAGTGACGGTGAGTCATCGAGACAAGATTTCTTCAACAAATAACAATATATTCTTCAAGCTTATATACATTCTGTTTGCATTCTCTAAGGCGGCGCCTTGTGGCGTCTGATCAAAAAATGTATGTGCTAATGCACGATTCAAAATTTAAGTTGGCGGATTTAAGTTGGCCTTGTTCACAATGGACTTGGGGGTGACCGCGTTGTTATTGAGGTCGAGTTTAGAGCCCGGGGTGATAGGTGGTTTGTCCGTCGGCTGGTCCAGTGGATCTTCAGGTGACGAAGGGGCCAGAAAGGTCCTCGTGAGCACGGCTTGGCAAACCGGGGGCTTCACTTTTCTCGCCGGTATGTGAAGGGCTGGCGGCCGAGAGATCCGTTTACCCCGCCTTGCGAGAACCAATCCTGCGGGCCTGGTGCGGCGTACTTCCGGAAGGTCAATTGGAATAAGCCGCCACGGGAGTAATGAAAGGCCTGTGGAGGGCTCTGGCCTCTTCGTGTGACGCTCCTGCGTCACTGGTCGGCCGCTCTCTGGGAGCTTGCGGGGCTCGGGCCTGGTCTCACGCCGCTCCTGCGGCGCTGGCTGATTGAGGAGGGGCTTCCCCCTCCTTTTGCTCCTTGGCCTAGTTCGGCACCTCTTCCTTCTCGTTGCTGAAGTGGGGCCGCCTGGCGCCTCCGCTTCCAAAGTGCCGGGCCCAGAAGGGGCGTCCGGCCTGGCGGGAGCAGCGGTCTCCACGGTGAAGGGGTTGCAATAAGCGGAAGAAGGCTCGCTCGACGCTTGATTGCGATTTAAGCGGAGGAAAGGATATCTCACTCGACGCTATATATATTACAAAAGAATTTCGATTCTCTCAACGCTTCCTCAACACGAGATCGTGGAGTATAGCGGTAGGAATCGAATGTTGGTCCTTGCGCGGCTCGCCTTAAATTGCCGCACGACCGAACTTTAAACGCGGGTAAATATGTGCGAGCCGGCGACGCGCCGCGGCGGGTCGCGGCACCTGATAAGCGCGTATTGTTCGGGCGCGCATTCGTCAGGCGCGCGAAGCCACAGTTCAACTTCTCGAACAGTATGTATATATGTATATGTGTATTATATAATAAACTAAATATTTATAATAATTACCTTTATTACTTTCCCATTTTTGTAGTATTTTAACCCTTTCAGTCCCATAATTAAAGGAATAGCCAAATATCTACAAAACGTATTGAGTATATGGTTTTCGGGGTCGCTGATTACGAATCTGAAATTAGATTTTTAAGATTCAAAATGGTGGATCCAATATGGCGGACGAATTTGTAAAAATCAACCGGATTCTCTTGAAACTTGTTTCTTGGGGGTTTTTGGGGTCGCTGATTACGAATCTGAAATCAGATTTTTAAGATTCAAAATGGCGGATCCAATATGGCGGACGAATTTGTAAAAATCAACCGGATTCTCTTGAAACTTGTTTCTTGGGGGTTTTTGGGGTCGCTGATTACGAATCTGAAATCAGATTTTCAAGATTCAAAATGGCGGATCCAATATGGCGGACGAATTTGTAAAAATCAACCGGATTCTCTTGAAACTTGTTTCTTGGGGTTTTTTGGGGTCGCTGATTACGAATCTGAAATCAGATTTTCAAGATTCAAAATGACAAAAATTTTCACAAATTTTGGCGAATCTGAAGATGTAATCTGAAGAATATTGAAAGACTCCTTCCTATTGGTTCCGTCATTTTGTAATTTTATAAACTGACTACAAATTTGTGATCAGCGACGCCAAAAACCCTCAAGAACAAGTTGATTTTTACAAATTCGTCCGCCATATTGGATCCGCCATTTTGAATCTTGAAAATCTGATTTCAGATTCGTAATCAGCGACCCCGAAAACCCCCGAGTAACAAGTTTCAAGAGAATCCGGTTGATTTTTACAAATTCGTCCGCCATATTGGATCCGCCATTTTGAATCTTGAAAATCTGATTTCAGATTCGTAATCAGCGATCCCGAAAACCCCCGAGTAACAAGTTTCAAGAGAATCCGGTTGATTTTTACAAATTTGTCCGCCATATTAAATCCGCCATTTTGAATCTTGAAAATCTGATTTCAGATTCGTAATCAGCGACCCCGAAAACCCCCGAGTAACAAGTTTCAAGAGAATCCGGTTGATTTTTACAAATTCGTCCGCCATATTGGATCCGCCATTTTGAATTTTGAAAATCTGACTCCAGATTCGTAATCAGCGACCTCGACAACATAAGAAACCATGATTTAAGATATACATTAATTATCAAATTTCGTTACAATCGAATTAGATCGAAAAAATGGTGCGTTTTTTGGTGTAAACTTGTTAATAACAAAAAAATTATAAACAATATTGCTAAATATGCTACTTGGTTATCAAGTTTGAACCTTAACAACATAAAAAATAAAATAAAATGCAAGTTTTTGCAGTTATACTAAAAGTTATGATGAAGGAAAGGAGACTCAAAAGGTGGTTAATATATTGCCGCCTGGGACTGAAAGGGTTTATATATTTCAAAGTCTTTCTTTTACCGATCGTCATTTAATACAATGTTTTAATTTTAGTTATTATTAATTATTATTTTATATTAAAATATTTTTATGTCAAAATATACACTTTACAAAATATGTTACACACACCTACACACACGCATATCTATTCACACATTCATTCGTTAATTTATTAGTTCGAATCCATTCAAATCATACAAAAAGAAACATTTTCTGATTTTATATGTGGGCAACAAAAATAAATTGCATATACACAACACAGTCGAATATATAATATGCACTGGGCAACAAAATTATCGAAACAAAAATTTACGTCAAAAATTTGCCCAACTTCAAATAAGCATAACTCCGCGAAAAATTGTCATATCTGAAAGAATTTTTTTTCATTTTAAAGGGTGAAGTCTGTACTTTAAGAAACCATAGTTAAATTTTGAATTTAGCCTTCCCCCCTCCCGCCGTTTTTCCAAAAGTAAGGACGTGTTACGTCTTTAAAAAATTGCATTGACACATTCTACGGAGTAGAATGAATTTTTTTCGTAACTATCATGGCAACCGTCGTAAAATATGGACTTTTCCCTGCAAATTGAAAAAAAAATTAAGTCTACGATTTTTTTTCGCTGAGTTATGGCATATCAAAGTTACCTATGCATTATTGTGCATTCAATTACCGCCAACATTAGTATTACCCGATGAACACTATGGGGAGGTTATTGATGCGATTTTTCTTATCGTGTATGTGTGTGTGTGTGTTTGTGTGTGTGTGTGTGTGTGTGTGTGTGTTAGCAGAGACTTGCGCAAACTAATTTTTATTCAAACGAGACATTGTTACGATTTTGTCTTTTGTTTTCCGAATGAGCAATACAATACATTAATACAGTAACTGCAATACTGTGAAGTTTTGTAATACTGAAGTAAGTAACTTCACAGTACATTACTTTCGTAAGTAACTTCACAGTATTGCAGTCACTGTATTGTATTGCTCATTCGGAAAACAAAAGACAAAATCGTAACAGTGTCTCGTTTGAATAAAAATTAGTTTGCGCAAATCTCTGCTAACACACACACACACATACAAGCACACACACACACACATACACGATAAGAAAAATCGTACCAATAACCTCCCCATAGTGTTCATCGGGTAATACTAATGTTGGCGGTAATTGAATGCACAAAAATGCATAGGTATCTTTGATAAGCCATAACTCGGCGAAAAAAAATCGTACGGACTTAATTTTTTTTTCAATTTGCAGGGAAAAGTCCATATTTTACGGTGGTTGCCATAATAGTTACGAAAAAAATTCATTCTACTCCGTAGAATGTGTCAAAATATGCAATTTTTTAAAGACGTAACACGTCTTTACTTTTGGAAGAACGGCGGGAGGGGGAAAGGCTAAATTCAAAATTTAACGATAGTTTCTTAAAGTACAGACTTCACCCTTTAAAATGAAAAAAAAATCTTTCAGATATGACAATTTTTCGCGGAGTTATGCTTATTTGAAGTTGGGCAAATTTTTGACGTTTGTTGTAATAATTTTGTTGCCCAGTGTATATATATATATATATATATATATATATATATATATACACACACGCGCGCGTGTGCGTGTACTGTGTAGCAAAGTAATTAGTAGTTTTTAATTGATCGTTGTTGCGAATCGAATAAATGAATATTCGCGAAAATGAATATCTTCGTGAAAGCGAATATTCTTCGAGATCGCTCGAGTGGCTCCAAACCGCGACGGTTTACTTCCCCCCTTTTTTATGGTGTTTTCGAGCAAACGGCCACAGGTGTTTCTCGCGTGATCGCAAGCACCGCGACCAATAGTCGGGTCGTTAGACGATTTGGAGCCAATCCGCGTTTCTCACGTCACCGAATTCCTCGCGGCCTAACGCGAAGCTCCGGCCGCGATCCCTTGCCTGCTCCGGCCGGGACGGCCAGTGAGCCATCACAACTCGTACGCGATACTTGTATTTGTCGACGTCGAGAAAACGGAGTAGAATTCAGTACTGAAATAGCGAGTGTGAAATAGAAACGCGCACAGGTCAGACAGTGTAACCCGCTTTTAATAAAGTGACTCTACACGAGAAACCTGACTTATTTTTTTGTGCTTTCCTCGGCGCGCAGCGCGAAAACTTCGAGCGGTCCACTAACATTTAATGGTCCTTCGAGCCGGATTAGTGATTAAAAGACCGGCATAGACAGTTCGACCGCCTCAATAGTGATCGCGTTGTGCTACTCCGAGACAGACGAACCGTCGCGCTCACTCGACTCGCTAGAAAACGGAGTTTGCCGTTCGAACCGTTGCCCATCACGGTGTGATCGGACAGTCATTACCGGTTCATCGGGTACTCCGCGATACGTGCCCTCGACTCCGTGGCTCACTCCGAACATTGAGCGCTCTGCACCCGCTCCCCTAAAGATTGGTGCCTCGTGTTTGTGAAGTACTTCGGAGGCTCCTGAGTGACCTCCAGCAACCGGATCGTGCTCATTACGCTACGCATCCGCCGCCCGACGGGCGCCCTGCTTTGCGACGTGCTACGTCCCTGCTTCCCGCGAGTACCGCCCTGCTGCTCGCCCTGGAGTCCCGAACGAACGTCTTCGCTCTTCAACGAGATCGACCAGCAACATGTCGTCGGATCTCGAAAATCTACTCATTGCTCAAGGCAATGCGATGGACCAGCTCCGACGGGCGCTGATTAACTTCAAGAAGCTTCCCAAGGCTCAGATCATGCTCCCTAAGACGAAGGGGAGAGCCTCTGGGAGAAACTTCAAGCCCTCCACGTCCAGCTGCTGCAGACGGCTACGGCGGAGGAGAAGAAGTCGACCCGCTACTTCAAAGAAAAGGAATTTCTGGTTGCCGAGGAAGCCTACTTCGACGCGGCGGACCATCTCCACGAAGTCATCGGTAAATTAAGTAACGACGCCCCGAGCGCGCCGTATCGAGGTAACGAATCATCTTATCGCGACGCGCACTCCGGCATGTCATTGCATCTGCCTAGTATCTCGCTTCCGAAGTTTTCTGGTGCTTTCGCTGAATGGGAAAATTTTCGCGGAATCTTCGAGTCTCTTGTAGCAAACAGTGAATCGTTAACAAGAACGCAAAAATTACATTATCTGAAAGCGAGCCTCTCCGGCGAGGCCGCGTCGTTGATTAATAACATTCAAATTTCCGACGCTAACTACGAGGCAGCTTGGCAACTTCTTACCAACGAATACGACAACCGCAACGCGATTATTCACGCGCATATCCATTCGTTCGCCGACTTACCAAAATAAAAAACGAGAACGTGACCGAGTTGAAAAAACTTCGCGATAGTGTGTCCGCATCTCTCGCCGCGTTAACGAATCTTGAACGTCCCGTCGATGCGTGGGACGACCTCCTGGTTTATATAATCTCGCAAAAGTTCAGTCCGCGAACGCAAAATGAATGGAATCTTAAACGAGGCGACACGGATTCCTACCCTACGTATAAGGAGATTCATGATTTCATGACTCTCCGCATTCGCGGTCTCACGGATTACTCTTCGCAATCCGACTCTGCGCCGAATAATTCACGCGGTAAAGCACGTACTTCGGTGAATAATGTGTCGCCCGTCAACTGCGTCCGTTGTTCCAAAACCATAGTCTGACAAGGTGTGAGAAATTTTTAAGTCTGCCGGTTGAGCAGCGTTGACTCGTCGCGCGACAGCATAGATGTTGCTTCAATTGTTTGAGGACTGAGCATTATTTAAAGAATTGTCCGAGAAAAGGACGTTGCAATTGATGCCGTCAAGCTCACCATTCACTGCTTCACAGCGAGGGTGCAGAACATAGTAACCCATGTACGCTTTCCACGCTCAATTCGCCGTCCTCAGCTCCGTCAGCTGTGTCAGTCGCCACTGTCTCCGAGTCACCGGCCGCGCCCTCAGCGTCCGTTCAAACCGTGCATGCTTCTCGATATTTTGTAAAGCAGCCGCCTCATGTACTTCTCGCCACCGCGTATGTTAGTCTAAGTACAATCGAGGGCCGTACGTTTAAGGTGCGTGCACTGCTAGATCAGGGCTCTACATACAGTTTCATATCAGAATCTCTTTGTCAGACTATGCGAACCAGGCGTCATCGTGCCGCGTTAAAAATACATTGTTTTGGAGATAAATTTAATGGAGTCGCGCGGTCACAAGTTAATTTTACTCTCGCGCCCTGCGACAAACAGGGACGGATATTCCCCTTCTCGGGCTACGTACATCAAAGAATCACCTCGTATACAGCCTCTCAACCGAAGCCTGCCGCAATGTGGCCACATCTACGCGATTTACAGATCCTGATCTCTCCTGTAATCACCCGATTCATGTCCTCATTGGAGCGGAATTATACGGGTCCCTGCTACTCGACGGCCTACGTCAAGGCCCGGTCGGCACACCGACGGGCCAGCTTACGATTTTCGGATGGATCCTCTCCGGTCCTGTCGGCCCTGCGCGCCCGGCCGGAGAGTCCGCTTCTGTCCTGAATTGCGTATCCTGCGAGGATACGAATTCCTTAATACAAAGTTTTTGGGAGGACGAAAGTATCTCCTCTCAAACTTCTCTCACCGAAGAGGACGAACGTTGCGAGAGGCATTTTGCGACGACTCATTCTCGCGATTCACAAGGACGCTACATTGTGCGTTTGCCGTTCAAAAACGGCCCCCCTCGCATCGGCGACACTTTTCGAAAGGCTTCCTTTCTGTACTCCAATATGGAGCGCCGACTCTCGCGGAAACCAGAAATCGCCGCGCAGTATCACGATTTTCTAAGAGAATACGAATCGATGGGGCACATGGAGGCGGTGCGGGCGGACGAGCGCCCCCCTTACACTCCGATATACATCCCGCATCATTTTGTTTTACGCGAATCGAGTCCAACGACCAAATTACGCGTTGTGTTTAACGCCTCAAGCGCATCGGCCGACAAAACCTCGCTCAATGATTTCCTAATGGCGGGACCTAAACTTCAACAAGACATCGCCGCGATAATCCTGCGCTGGCGACTTTTTCTGTACGTGTACACGGCTGACATTGCTAAAATGTTCCGACAAATACTCGTGCATCGGGATGACGCGGACTATCAACGAATTCTTTGGCGCCCTCCCGACAGTCTGTTGATTCTGCTTTACCGCTTACTCACCGTGACCTACGGGCAAAAACCTTCGCCTTTTCTCGCACAGCGCTCCCTTCTCCAACTAGCTCACGACGAAGGTAAAGACTTCCCCGACGCGGTCGCGATAATCGAAGAGTCGACCTACGTCGATGATGTTTTTTTCGGAGCAGACGACATTCCGTCTCTGCTCGAAAAGCGCAAGCAACTCGTGGGCATAATGAATCGCGGATATTTTCCCCTTCGAAAATGGGCCGCGAATTCAGCCGAACTTTTGACGGATATTCCAGAGGACCAACGGGAATCCTCGGACTATTCGATCAATCGCGATGACACGCTCAAGGTCCTCGGCCTGTCTTGGTCTCCGCGCGATGACTCGTTTCGTTTCGTAATTTCGCCATACGCCGTGACAGTTCATACTAAGCGCTCCATTTATTGCAAAGCTGTATGACCCCCTCGGCTGGGCGTCACCGATAGTCATCGCGGCCAAGATGTTGATGCAAGAGCTCTGGCTCCGTAAAATTGATTGGGATGATCCCATCCCCGATGATCTTCTGCATCATTGGATCAATTACGTTTCAGACTTGCCTAATATTAGTCAAATACGCATTCCTCGATAGACAGGAATGCGTCAAGATAAACTCGAGGTTGAATTGCACGGTTTCGCGGACGCCTCCACTCGCGCTTACGCCGCGGTAGTTTTCCTCCGAATTGTGCATTCTCCCTCTAACATTCAAGTCATCCTCCTCGCGGCCAAAACGAAAGTCGCGCCATTGAAGACCGTTAGCGTTCCACGATTGGAACTTAACGCCGTCGTTCTATTAATTCGATTGCTAGAATGGGTAAGAAACACCCTGCGCTTGATGCGAGCTCTCTTATTTGGATGGACTGATGCTCAGATCGTATTAGCTTGGCTTCAACAACATCCCTCCCGATGGAATTCCTATGTCGCGAACCGCGTCTCCGAGGTGCAGACGCGCCTTCCGTCCGTACGTTGGCAGCACGTTCGCTCTCAGGATAATCCTACCGACTGCGCTTCTCGCGGTTCCTCTGCTGCCGATCTCATCAATAACGAATTATGGTGGTCCGGCCCGCCGTGGCTTAGTAAATCCCCGGCCTCGTGGCCGATCCCCCCGACTCCTATCGAAAAGGACATTTTACAAACGGTATCTTCCGAAGCGCGTAAAGCTACCGTTCATCTCGTCGATCCAACTCCTGAGTGGGATCTGCCCACCTCCTGCTCGAGCTGGATCCGACTTCTTCGTATTACCGCGTACATTCGACGTTTCGTTCAAAACTTAAAAAATAAAGTCGCCTCTTCGGTGATCGTCAAGCCTCCCTTGACCGCAGAGGAGATCCACGAAGCTTCCGTCTTTTGGCTTCGATCGGTACAAGCAACTTGTTTTTCGGACGACTTGAAAGCTTTAAACGCTCATGCCGCTGTATCGCGATCAAGTCCCTTACGCTCTCTCCACCCCTTTATCGGGAAAGATCAATTAATCCGGCTTGGCGGGCGGCTCGAGAACTCCGCGCTGAGTTACAATAAGCGACACCCCGTCATCCTCCCCAGACATCATATTGCCGAACTTTTGATCGATCAAGCACACCGACGCTCCCTCCATGGAGGGACTCAACTCACGTTTAGATGTCTCCGTCAAAAGTGGTTAATTTCAGCGCGAAGCATGATCAAATCTCACATTCATAAATGTGTTACATGCGTTCGATATTCCGCGAAAACTCCGACGCAACTAATGGGTGATCTCCCGAGTCCCCGAGTAAATCCAGCTCCTCCGTTCTCTCACACGGGCATAGATTACGCCGGACCTATGAACATTACCCCCGTTGTCGGTCGCGGTCAAAAGGGGAGCAAACACTACGTCGCGGTATTCGTTTGTCTCGCCACTAAGGCGATCCACCTCGAAAGTGTAGAGGATTACTCCACCGATGGATTTCTCGCGGCATTTCAACGGTTCGTCAGTCGCCGCGGACTGCCATCAGACATGTACAGCGATAATGGCACGAATTTTGTGGGCGCTGACCGCGAGCTCCAACGCAGCTTTCGCGCGCTTGTGAACAACCCCTCCCTCAAGGAAATTCTCGCTAACGACGGTGTACGGTGGCATTTCGTGCCCCCTGCGGCACTACATTTCGGCGGGCTTTGGGAGGCTGGAGTGAAGAGCTTTAAGCACCATCTCAAGCGAGTGACTGGTGCTCGCACTCTGTCTCGCTCTGAATTCGTTACGCTTTTATGTAAAATAGAGGCTTGCTTGAACTCGCGACCGATCTCTCCACTTAGCGACGATCCGTCCGATTATACCGCTTTGACGCCTGGTCATTTCCTTATCGGCCGACCGCTCACTAGCGTACCGGAGGAATCCGTACTCGAAATCAATGCGAATCGTTTGTCGCGATGGCAACACGTACAATTAATGCTCGAACAAATCTGGCGTTCTTGGTCGTCGGACTATTTACATTCATTGCAACAGCGCGTTAAATGGACTGAATCTCACGATAATCCGAAGGTTGACGAGTTAGTTTTACTTAAGAATAACCTACTCCCTCCTTCAAAGTGGGAACTCGCAAGGATTCAGCAAGTCCATCCCGGACTTGACGGCCGCGTTCGCGTTGTCACATTGCGCACCGCCAATTCCGAGCTTAAACGACCAATAACGCAGATCTGTCGGTTGCCTGCATCTATCAGTCCACCGGGACCCGTAGAATCTCGTTAAATTTAAGCCAGCGCTTTTCTTCTCTCATTAGATTTAAGAACATTGTGTTAACTCTCACAAGTGTATATAATGTATATAAAGTTTGTATAATAAGACGTCCACACGCTCCTCTATGCGACCTTGTAAATCCCCGTTTGTTTCGCATTCTGTCAAATACGAGGCGGGCGGCATGTTGCGAATCGAATAAATGAATATTCGCAAAAATGAATATCTTCGTGAAAGCGAATATTCTTCGAGATCGCTCGAGTGGCTCCAAACCGCGACGGTTTACTTCCCCCCCCTTTTTTTTTGGTGTTTTCGAGCAAACGGCCACAGGTGTTTCTCGCGTGATCGCAAGCACCGCGACCAATAGTCGGGTCGTTAGACGATTTGGAGCCAATCCGCGTTTCTCACGTTACGGAATTCCTCGCGGCCTAACGCGAAGCTCCGGCCGCGATCCCTTGCCTGCTCCGGCCGGGACGGCCAGTGAGCCATCACAACTCGTACGCGATACTTGTATTTGTCGACGTCGAGAAAACGGAGTAGAATTCAGTATTGAAATAGCGAGTGTGAAATAGAAACGCGCACAGGTCAGACAGTGTAACCCGCTTTTAATAAAGTGACTCTACACGAGAAACCTGACTTATTTTTTTGTGCTTTCCTCGGCGCGCAGCGCGAAAACTTCGAGCGGTCCACTAACAATCGTAATACAGAAAATGAGGGTTAAATTATAGCGATTTCTATTAAATAGATATTCTGTAAAAGAAATACGCACGAAAGTATATAATAATTTATATATATATATATATATATATATAAAACGATGGAAATTACCGTTTAATAAACAAAATATATTACTTTCAAATATTTATTACATGTTAATTTTTGTAATTGCTATTATATAATATTGTACATTTGATTATAATACCATTTTATATTCTGCAGGGACAACGTTATACTGTAGAACAGAAAGCCTTCGCATTAACACTGTACAAGACTATGGGGAAGCATGCATATAATACTTTAAGATCATTATTTAAACAAATTCTTTCGATACAAACGTTACAATCGGTGTTGCACAAAATACCTGTATATCCTGGATTAAACCCATTTATAGTATTTTGAGACATTTAGAGAGTGTAGCTAAAAAAATGTCAATGAAAGAAAAAATATGTATTCTGATGTGGGATGAGGTATCTATCCAACCTAAGTGCACTTATGACATTCGGAAGGATGTCATTTGTGGTCTTGAGGATTGGGGCAACAATCGAACGGGAAAAGTCGCGGATCATGTTTTAGTTTTATGTTACGCGGATTACATTCTGGCTGGAAGATGCCACTTTTATTAATTTTTGTGATAAACAGACTAATACCGCCTCAGTTAATTAGATGCATTAAAGAAGTAGTATCAGAAATTACAAAAACAGGCTTCCACATAGTTGCAACAGTGTGCGATCAAGGTTCCTCTAATGTAGCTGCAATTAAAGAGCTGTTATTGCAAACAACAAAGAAAGGACTTTGGAAATAGAGCACAAAGTAAATATATAAATGAGAAATAAGATGAAAATGTATGTGCGCGTGCATGAATTTATTTTAATTTGTCTTGTTTTATAGATCAAACATACGAAGTTGGAAACCAGGAAATAATGACATCTATATGATCCTCCACATCTGATCAAAGGTATTCGAAATAATTGGCTATCGAAAGATTTATTACAGGTTTCCAATGCTCCGGGAGAAGAAGACCAATTTGCATCGTGGGATATATTAAAAACAGCTTGGATCATTGATAAAAAGATCAATACAATTCGACCACTTTTAAAGAAAATTACAGCGGAGCATATGGTAGAAGAAAAAATAAGTAAAATGCGTGTAAAAAATGCAGTCCAAGCAATGAGTGGAACGATGGCCAGTGCTATTCAAACATTCGCAACATTGAAATGTAAGTACTTACGTAATAAGAAAAGAATAAATAATTAAATCTTTAAGAACTGTAATTTTAGTTTTTTTTTTTTCACAAAAAGTAGTATAAAAAAATTGTGTAACTATAAAAAAAATATCTATCATATTTGTATAATTTGTTTTATTTTTTCATTTTAACTTGGTTAACATGTACACACATACAAATATTTGAATGGAGATTATTGTAAAGGTTTATATTTTTTTATTAATGTATTATTTATTAGTTTATAAATGTATTAGGTTTTTATTCGTGTGTTAATTTATGTATTTATTAATATATATGTTTATATTTATGTAGGCACTGTATCTATAAACAATGAAGAAATTCAAATAGGAGAAAAAGAAGGAATAGCAACAGCGACAGCAGTAAATTTCTTCAACGATCTTTTTGACAGCGTGAATGGAGACGACAAAAGAGAAAACAGCAACGATTTGCGTTGTTGTGTAACTAAGGATAGCAACCATCATCAATTTTGGGTAAATGCGAAAATTATATTGCGTAAAACAGCATTTGTTGATAAAATTTCGCGTACAGTAAATAAATCGGTACCAACTTAAAAAATTGGTTGTTTACAATTGACGGATTTCAAAAACTGTGGAAAATTTTAAGTGAAAAATATGATTTTGAAAATTAAATACTAGATTTTGTAATCAGGATCCATTAGAAAATTTTTTTGGCCAAATTCGTAGTCATGCTGTACGTAATATTAATCCCACACCTCGTCAATTTCAAGAATCGTTTTTTACTTTACTTGTAAATAATATGCAATGTAGGTATTTCAATGCGTCGCGGTAATTGTGAAGTACAAATGATAATTTTAATTTGTTTTATGTACGTTTGAAAATTATTAGAACCTAATGACATGCCTAATATTATGTGTATGACGATGAAGCATCGAATTAATTACGGATAAAAATGTTGCCGATGAAGTAATTGTAGCATCTTCTGTAGATTCCCAAAGTGAAATTGTTAAGTTAGTTCTTAAAGAAGTTAATTCTTGTACAAATGCGAAAATAGTTTAAGAAATAATTCATTTTTATTTTTCATAAGACAAATTACAAGCGTACAATAAATTGTTTTAAAACTAGAGCTCATCGTCGTAACGTTTTTAAAAGTATG
>JASTWK010001193.1:0-45663 GCA_030770225.1 Temnothorax unifasciatus
TACGTTTCTTTTCTTTAACAGCTTCGAGTCTTTTTTTGTAATTATTGCTCCCATTTATATTATTATAAAATTTTTGCTCATTTCTTTACCACCAGTCACAAAAATCTATAGATATCTCTGCGTAATGTAATCTGCGTAGCAGGGAATAAATTATTGTCATGTACGCAGAATTCAATCATAAACTCTACAGCATTTATAATTGAACAACAAAATTTATAATATTTTTTACATATATTTTAGTGTTCGACAATACACACTGATGTTTACGTGTACGGTACAGGGAACATGCAGGCGTTTTGCTGTGTCTAACCTCGACCATCGAATAAATAAATAAAATGACAGTTTTCAACTGATTTTTTTCTGAATATGGCAATCAAACTGTAACGAACCATTTAACGCTCGAATTATTCCTTACAAAAGGATTTTGAACGAAATACGGACTATTTTAGGCGACCGACAATTCTTAACCTCACTCTTAAGAATACGCGTGGATGGTGACGTGCGGCAAGAAATGCGAAAAAAATATATCTAATTATTGTACTTATTCTGCACGTTACAATCCTTTTGTACTGCACGAGTTCCGGAATTTTTCCACTCCACTAATAAACGTATTGATGAATCGGCAGCTTCGTAAATAACGTTTCACGTCAAAGTGGTCGGTAGAGGGAGCATGGTCGGGCATAGGGACATTTACCTTATTCAATAGTCAACCGTGGAAACAATGGCATATGCGCTGCGGTTAACATGACCCATCGTGCTCGTCTCTGTCTGAGATTTTCCGCCTTTACTCTTGCTTCCACGACATTGACTTCTCGAGTTTGATATAACATTTTTTCAGCTAAATCAATATTTGCATGCGGCATTGTAATCGATCCGTAATATTTATTTGTAATAGCTCCGGCAATGCGGAGAAAAGCATTCAAATTCGGAATATGAGATGTGCGTATGGTGTTTGCAAAAAACTTAAATATATTTTTTAGATGGCCATTTCGTGCTTCCACTATCCATCTCGTCTTCGTCACAATACGTGCCTCATTTGCCTTTTCAGTTGTGAATTGATTCTGATTACGCCCGAGAAGGGGTGGCATTCTCGGGTCAATGCCAAGTCTCTGCAGAGTTGGGATAGCATCTCGGTACCCACGATCAAGAATAAAAATGTCTTGTGGTTGAAACCAATCTCGCATTCCTTTAAAATCTGAAATAAACTCATTCAAGAGAATCCTGGCATCATTATTTGCTGCATTTGAGAAGTAGGGTCCTTGAATATCTAACAAATAACCGTCTGGAGCCACAGACATAGAAGGTTTGACCAAATGTTTGCTTTTATGGACGCAGTATGATTGGCGCAATATTTTAAAACACGAACTCTTCTCAATGTCTAAATAAGTACAGTCATTATAGACGATTACTTTTGGATTTTGTGGTGTTCCGTTATACAAACGGTTGGAGAAAGCTGTTACATGCCTTTTTATGTAATCGTCTCTTGTGATGGCTCCAAAACCTATATTTTCACCAACAAAACGTGCCATCAGAGATTGTCTAACCGTACATATCGCAAGGTTTGCAGCTTGTCTAGAAGTATAATGAAATATCACACATAAGAATTTGTCACTAAGGCCTTGTCGCAACTTGCAAAGAAAACATAAAAGATCTTTCTTACTCACATAAAGATATCCTTTCGGTACTGGAACAGGATCACAGTAAGAGAAAAGATCAATAAAGTGTTCCTTAGAAATAGGACAAATTGCCCTGAACTCCTCATCTGTCAAACCATTTTCGTCTTCATATCTACGCTGAGTCGTATGAGTTATTTCTCTACGTAGTGCTCCTAAAAATGCCTGTAATTCTTGTCCCTTCAATATATATGGTCTATTAATGTATCTTAGACCTTCTACAATACCCTCTAGCAAAAAACCCCTGTCATCTAGATGATGATGGCAACATACGTACCTGATTGGAACGTAAATATTTCTCTTCACAAAGATGTTAATTCTACATCCTAATGTCAATATGTGTATGTCATTACAATTATTACATACGAGACAAGTTTTAGAAGAGGTCTGACAAGGGGAGTATCAACCCTGGTAATAATGGATTTTTTTCATTTTTATATATGTTGTAGGGGGTGTCCCCCTGTATACGTCAGTAAACGGAAAAGTCGCGACGGGCCTTAGTTTACGAGAAAATTAATTTAAAAAATTACTATTATTTAAATTAATTTAAATTTAAAAATTTAAAATTAAAGAATTACGAGTGCCAGAAAACCCGGGACGTTAAAGTAATTTTCACATCGAACCGCATGGAGCAGCGGCGAGTGACAGTGACTCGTACGCTGCAGATCCGGGTTCGAGTCTCTCTTTTTCTAATTTTTTTTTTTTTACACTTGATCTCCACCAAAATATTATTATTAATTTAATTTAATTTAATCCTTGATCCAAATTAAATTAATTTAAATAAAAATAATATTTTGGTGGATATCAAGTGAATTTTTCCGTTACATTTTTGTTTTGATGCGTCTTTTTTGTAAGAAAAAAGTGTATGCAAGATAATGGAGACAATTTTTATTTTATTTTAATCACATTTAACGTTTATTGTATTATACAGAACATGTTTCAGGATGGTACTTATCGTAAAAACAAGAAAAACATAAATTTTTAGAACACCAAGCACATTTTATAAAAGCGACGTTTTGACAAACACACGGTTTTTTTAATAACGATACCGGAAAACAAAAATCGTTAACATTAAAAAAAATAGTTCTTTCTTCCGTCAATTTTGAAGCAATGAAATATTTCATTCCAATGATTCAATATGCATGGTTTGCTTCAAAATTGACGGAAGAAAGAACTATTTTTTTAAATGTTAACGATTTGTGTTTTCCGGTATCGTTATTAAAAAAACCGTGTGCTTGTCAAAACGTCGCTTTTATAAAATGTGCTTGGTGTTCTAAAAATTTATGTTTTTCTTGTTTTTACGATAAGTACCATCCTGAAACATGTTCTGTATAATACAATAAACGTTAAATGTAATTAAAATAAAATAAAAATTGTCTCCATTATCTTGCATACACTTTTTTCTTACAAAAAAGACGCATCAAAACAAAAATGTAACGGAAAAATTCACTTGATATCCACCAAAATATTATTTTTATTTAAATTAATTTAATTTGGATCAAGGATTAAATTAAATTAAATTAATAATAATATTTTGGTGGAAATCAAGTGTAAAAAAAAAAAATTAGAAAAAGAGAGACTCGAACCCGTATCTGCAGCGTACGAGTCACTGTCACTCGCCGCTGCTCCATGCGGTTCGATGTGAAAATTACTTTAACGTCCCGGGTTTTCTGGCACTCGTAATTCTTTAATTTTAAATTTTTAAATTTAAATTAATTTAAATAATAGTAATTTTTTAAATTAATTTTCTCGTAAACTAAGGCCCGTCGCGACTTTTCCGTTTACTGACGTATACAGGGGGACACCCCCTACAACATATATAAAAATGAAAAGAATCCATTATTACCAGGGTTGATACTCCCCTTGTGAGATATAATGTTTAGTCGCAAACACTGTGGATCATTTTGTAGAATCTGTATTTCTCGGTGTATGCTTATATTACAATTTTTACATATCCGAGTGTCAGGGGTAATATCAGCTGGGAGTCTACCAGCTTCGTCACGTCTCATTACCGCAATTTCTCGAGTGAGTACTTTTTCCTCGCCTGTCAGCAGTACCGTTTTTCGTGATACTAATGTATTATTCCAGATATAACACGGTATCCGGACTCTGAAAGCCATATTAGTAGAAATCCCTGAAAGCGACTGTTATTGTGTGATGGTGTGATGATTTTGCAAATGATATAACTAAATAAGGACTATAAGATGAATGTGTAGGAATGTTCAAAGACAGAGGAGTGGTCTGGCTGGCTCTGGAGGAAAAAGTATATATTTAATTTAATTGATATAAACTGTAGGAAATCTTTGATTTACAGCAAAGAGAAGTGAGAGACGCTGCGGCTAAAGCTCTGAAAAGGACTGTAAAAATAGCTTTCAAAGAAACTGGTTGTTTAAAAAGCTTTAAAAAAGAAGCATTCGAAATGTTCTGCAAGAACTCGAATATATGTGCGTTTATAATCTGCTACCTCGGTCCTTCTTAATACCGTAGATTTGTTAATTCTGTAGCGTGAGACCAGCGCAGTAGTCTTAGCCCTCTAGCGCAGACCTGTCTAATGCGTAATTAAGAACGATATACGATGCCGCGTTTCTAGGCTGTGAGCGCTATAGTGGGGGAAGCCTGTAGCGGTAAGAGTGGGATCGGGGGCTCTTTCGCTCTTCGTCCGCTACAGCAGGCCTGTCTAAAACCCGGTCTACATAGGCCGCAGTTCGCAAAACGCAAGACACACGCACAGTCTCCATGTCAATCTAACCTCTTTGTGTATAGAGGTTAGATTGACATGTAGACTGTGCGTGTGTCTTGCGTTTTGCGAACTGCGGCCTACGTAGACCGGGCTTAACCGCCAGGAGCGAAGTGTGTTAGATGTAACTATGAACAGTGACCAGATCGAGATAATTGAACCTTTCCTTGCAAACGATCAAGAATATTTTAATATCATGTGTATAACAAGTAATAGGTAGATAAAATATTAAAGATCTTTGCTGTACTGTTATCTGCAGTATTAGAGGTATTAGCCACACACACACACACACACACACACACACACACACACACACACACACACACACACACCCACACCCACACCCACACCCACACCCACACCCACACCCACACCCACACCCACACCCACACCCACACCCACACCCACACCCACACCCACACCCACACCCACACCCACACCCACACCCACACCCACACCCACACCCACACCCCACCCACACCCACACCCACACCCCCCACACACCCACACCCACCCACACCCACACCTCACAGCCCACACCCACACCCACACCCCAACACCCCCCACACCCACACCCACCACACCCAACACCCACACACCCCACACACCCACACCACCACACCCACACACACATCCCACACACCCACACACCCCACACCACACCCACACCACACACCACACCACACCCACACCCCCACCCCACCCACAAACCCCCACACCCACACCCCACAACCACACCCACACCCACACCACACCCACACCCACACCCACACCCACACCAACACCCACACCCACACCCACACCCACACCCACACCCACACCCCACACCCACACCCCACACCCACACCCACACCCACCCCCACACCACACCCACACCCACACCCACACCCACACCCACACCCACACCCACACCCACACCCACACCCACACCACACCCCACACCCACACCCACCCAACACCCAACCCACACCCACACCCACACCCACACCCACACCCACACCCACACCCACACCCACACCCACACCCACACCAACCCACACCCCACACCACACCCCACACCCACACCCACACCCACCCCACACCCACACGCCACACCCACACCCACACCACACCCACACCCACACCCACACCCACACCCCACACCCACACCCACACCCCACACCCACACCCACACACCCACACCCACAACCCACACACCCACACCCACACACACACCCACACCCACACACACACCCACACACACACCCACCCACACACCCACACACCCACACACCCACACACCCACACACCCACACACCCACAACCCACAAACCCACAAACCCACAAACCCACAAACCCACAAACTCACAAACTCACAAACTCACAAACACACAAACACACACAAACACACAAACACACACACACACACACACAAACACACACAAACACACACATACACACACACACACAAACACAAACACACAAACAAACAAACACAAACAAACACACACAAACAAACACACAACACACAAACAAACAAACAAATACACACACACAAGGGATCAAACACCCATCACGTCCACGCCGTTGATCCTGGATAGCGCTAAGAACGGGTAGCGCAAGCCAAGAGCCGTATACTCGATCTGACCATATCAGTAACTTGGCCATATTAGCTGCACGAATGTTGCGTAGCTATTGCTTATCCTGACAGTCTTCACACATCCTCTGAACAAGTTCCGTCTCGATGCGTGCGTAGACAACCCATATAAGCTAGATCTGTTGGCCATATTCCCAACTTTTGACCTCTCGTATCTTGAAAACTGGCCATTTTCGGACTTCGCGTCCATTGGAACTTTTGATCAGCATCACATAAACTACCGATTCCCACAGTTTTTGCCAATTTGATTGAACGGCTTTTTCACGTGGTTTTGTGCGGGGTCCTGTAATTAGTAAAAAAATTACTAATGACGTAAAAATTAATATTTAGGCAAAAATGAATTAATTTTTATTAAAAATTGGTAATTAGTAGAAATAAATTCTTTATTGTAAAAATAATTAATATTTTGTACAAAATAAATTACTATTTATTTCATAATTAATAATTGGTGGAAAATAATTACGAATTTTTGAATAATAAATAAATTTTTTAATTATTGCATTAAATTGTACAAAATAATTATAGTTTTACATATATATGGGGCATTCCACGCCAATTCGCAAGGGGTCAAACTTCGACCTTTTTATTTTTGATGGCTGCTCGTTTTTTAACAGGTCTTTACGAATACTATGTAACCGTACGGAAGTGTGATCTTCCCCCTTTATCAATTTAATGTCTACCGACACGGTCGCCACTCGATTTTTTTCGCGAAATCGAGAAAGGATTAGCAGATAAGTATCAAATTTTCCCAACCTTTCGATACCGCGCAGATTCCTCTTTCTCCTTTCTGTTTCAGGTCGCCTTCTTTCGCCACCGGATCTCGGATCGCCGCTGGACTACGGACTTTGGACCTCTGGACCGCAGCTGTGCACCGCTGACTGGATGTCTCTGGGTCGCCGCCGCGCCGCTTTAGGATCTCCCCGAGTGGACGTAGGATCGCCAACAGGTAGGTATCAGGATCAGGTAAGTATCTCGTTTAGGTGGGTATACCGCACACAAACGCTTTTTGAATAATTGTATTTCTAATTTGATTGGTAAAATATAATTTATTTTACTTTATTTGTGACAATAAAAGTTCCGTGTTCGAATGTATTACAGATTTAATGCGTCTACCGCGGGATATTCTACGCCGCGAAAAGTTGACTGTACTATTCGAAGCCCGGACGAAAATTCCTCGAGTCCTGGTTCCCGTCCTGGTTTTATACCTTGGAGCCGCTGCCCCACCTCTGCCTGGTAACGCCCCTTTTACACATCTGTCTTCCAGCTGGGCCGTACACTTGCTTCCCAGATGTGGTGTTCGTCGCTTCCGCGTTCCTGGGCCATTGTATTATGTGACAGGTCTTCCCGTGAACAAAGGCCCCATTGTGACTTGTTATTCGCATACCTCTGTATCAGTCAACAGTTCTTGGAATAAATACTTTCACCGATCTTCTCGAACATTCCATTTCAGCTATACCCATTTCCTCTGAACGTTAATCGAATGTCGTTATTTCAAACATTTTGCAATACTTATTACTGGAATGGGGACCCTGCGTGTACATGTCCTTTCCTTACTATTAACGCTTTGCGCGCTGTTTTGTGACGTGTTCCGCGCTGGGTCAGTCACGGCTCGCTGCCTTATCTCCGCGTGGTACCGGGAAGTACCCTTTGTGGTAGTTTCACTTGCCTTAATCTACCCTTATCCGGTTAGCTCATTGCCCACAACGTCGGTTCCGTCCTAATTGACACGCCAGGTGATCGGATCTCGTCTCTACGGTAACCACTTTTTCGTGGATCGCGATCTCGAAGCCGATGCGCTCGATTCGTCGACCGATGGTCATTCATCGCTTGTTGACTCGCTTTTAGCTCACCGGTCTCGGTCTTCCGCCGCTCTTATCGCCCAATGGTCAGTATCGCCGACCACGCTACCATGGTATCGCTGTCGCCGATATCACGCCCCCGGTTCGCCCTCCGATGGCCAATTGGCCTTGGCCTCGATGCCTGCAACGCGTTTACGCTCGCACTTTGACCTTGGGTACGTAGCTGCCCGAAATCATGAACCGCGCCTCCGTGGTATCGCGATCTCGGCTCGCGCAGAATCTGCTCGCGGACCAATGGTCAAATCTTGTTATTTGGGATTCCCCTATCGCGTTCGCGTCGTTTTCCCGCCGATCGTACGCGTGGTTCTTGGGATCAGCTGACCATGCCCCTGTGGCGCCTCCACTTTGGACGGTGGTCCATCCGTGTGTGTTACCCTACCGAATTATTCGTTTGCGCGCGCCTGTTGACCTCTCTGGGCCTTAATCCCGGTACCAAATAATTTTACAGGGTAGTTATGATATTCGTCTGGTTTGTTACTCATAAACGCTTTATTCACATGAAATGGCTCGCTCACAGTTGCGTTCGATCGGTATGTTTGTCGGGCAACAATGCCCATTAACCTATGGCCGCGCTACGCTCTTACCTCGTGGTCCTCGTTATCGTGTTGCCCATGAAGCGAAAACCAGTGTCTCTCAACCAAATTAAATCTCAATGAAACTACGTCACGCGCGCTGAGAAACTCAAAATAAATGGAAAACAAACGGAGGAGAAAAGGAAACCAAAAACAAAACTCAAATGCAATTTACGCCAACTAAACTGGTCGCGTGTGCTGTCCCACAGTTTCGCACGTTTTACTTCGCGACCCCTCGTACTTAATCCTACTATGTTCTCGTATTGAAATGTCTAAACTTTAAATCTATGCCGCAATATAATGAACCTTATTCCTACTTATTATATTTACACTTGTACGCGCTCGTACGAGGCCGCACGCACTCGATCGGACTCATACGTCCTTGGCGGGGAGCTTACCCGGCCCCCTCGCGACGTCTTTTAGCGCCGCCAGCACCGCCCTCGTTGGCGTCGGCCGCTTGGCTTGGCCGGCTCCGCCGGTCGTCGTCTCTGGTTTGGCCCTCACGTGCCCTTGCGCGACGAGGAGGTTCTCCACCACCGTGGGACTGTGCTTGGGAACCGTGGCGGAGGTCGCGACTGCAGCCGTCGGCTGCAAACTCCCCGTCAGCGGGGAATCGCGGTTTCTTAACGATTCTCCGCTCGTCCGGATAATCGCGTCCGACTGCCTCAGTTTCCGCAGCTGTCGGGCGTCGCGGCGTTTGGCTAGCCGCTTCTCGTGCTCAATCTCATAAACGGCACGCGTCTTCCGGCGTTCTTGCTTCGCCGCTGCCCGTTTCCCACCGGTATGGGTCGTTAGCACGACACTTTGTTCGTGCTTGTATCGGAGGTGTACCTCGGTCGCGAAACCACCTCCTTCCCTGGTCGTTGTTGTCACGTCCTCACCGACGTCTGATCCGGATTGACTGGATCCGCTGTCGTCGATGATCGCTGTGCTGCGTCTCGGGCGTTCCACGCGGTCGTCACCGCTACTACTATCATCGCCGTCGGCATTGTTGTCACCGTCGTCCTCGGTAGACCCGTCTTCCGCGTGTTCATCGTCATTGCTGCCGCACTCGTCCTCGCCGTCGGCACTGCCCTCAGGCTGTGGTGTCGGCTGGCGCGGCGGTTCGCTGGCCCCGTCGTCATTCTCCTCGGTACCCGTCGTCGACGCCGCCCCTTGTGGTTGTGTACGTGCCGCCGCGGGCACGTCACCCAACACGTACTCCGGCGTGCCGGTCACTTCTCCAGCCTGTTTGTCCTCCGGATCGGCGTTCGGCGGTTCGGCCCTTGGGTCGGTCGTCGAGGCGGTCACGCTGGCCGCTTCCCCGTCCACATCTATGACGATGCGGAAAGGTCTCCGGTCGTTCGCGTCGACGTACCTCGCGGACACCGCCACCATTGCGTTAGCCCGCACGGTGTTGTCCAGCGGGTCCGCGACGTCAATGTTGACACATCTGCCGAAGGGTTGGCCCTTCGCCTTCTTCAAGTCCATTATGGCTTGGACCATGGCCTGGTTTTCAATGGCCTCCTGCCGTAACGCGTTGTGGTCCATCACGTATGGGTCACTCGGTAGATTCTTAGCGTACTCCTCGGCCACGTGTAACATCTGGTCGAGGCGCGTTCGCTGTTCGGCCGCCACGGTGTGGTTCCGAATCTTTCGGAGCACTGCTTCGCGTCGCTCACGATTCTTTGCCAACCGTTTATCCATCTTAGGATCGTCGTTACGCGTGTTTCTCGCTACGTGTTGCCGCTTGAGAGCTTTACAAACGACTAACTGGTAAATGTTTACAATTAGGGCCCCACCTCCGATGACCTTGACCTTGACATATGTTGTCAAGGTCACCCTCCTGAGTGACCTTCAGAAGGTTTTAGTCGGGGGTCGCTTCTTATTAAAAAGTTATAAACAAAAAAAAGTTTGAAAAATATAGCAGCTATTTTGAGTATTGAAAGGCATAAATGACTAATGTATATGTCGAAATAGTTCACGCATACACTTTTCACGCGAACCGAGGTTTATCCCCACCTCCCCCCTGCTTTCGGGGGAGACGGTAGTTTCTTCCTCGCTTACGTGTGTACTGTTTATGCACACACAATTGAAGTATTATTTAAAAATTTATATTAACTTTCCACGTATGAAAAGTTCATGCATACACTTTTCACGCGAACCGAGGTTTACCCCCACCTCCCTCCTGCTTTCGGGGGAGGTGCGGTAGTTTCTTCCTCGCTTACGTGTGTACTGTTTATGCACACACAATTGAAGTATTATTTAAAAATTTATATTAACTTTCCACGCATGAAAAGTTCATGCATACACATTTAATTAGCAGTCAGTTGTCACGTGACTTTCTTCATCACTTCTATTTCGCCAATAATAGTGAATATTTGTGGCGATATACAATGAACGAGCTTGTAAAGCGCGCCACGAACCTATGTAATAACTCGTCTCGCGTGAAAAGTGTATGCGTGAACTATTTCGACATATATATTAGTCATTTATGCCTTTCAATAATCAAAATAGCTGCTATATTTTTCAAACTTTTTTTTGTTTATAACTTTTTAATAAGAAGCGACCCCCGACTAAAACCTTCTGAAGGTCACTCAGGAGGGTGACCTTGACAACATATGTCAAGGTCAAGGTCATCGGAGGTGGGGCCCTAATTGTAAACATTTACCGACTAACTTTCTTCCACGGTCGCGCTTCGCGGTCGCGGTTCTCGCGCGCGCCGCGCTTTGTTTACGCTCCGCGGTACGCATTCCTTCGCGTAACAGGTGTCCCGAACGTTTCGCACTTCTCACCGTGAGTCTTTCGGTTCGCGTGACGTTTACTTTCGCGAATCTGCCGTGGTGGTCTCGCCGTTTCTTTAACGCGCGCACCTTCGCCCGCCACTTGATCGTTTTCGGGTTTCTCGGTTCGCGTCTTTTAGGAATCTTAGCCGTATTCGCGCACTCACTCCCCGTCATTGCCGACTCTATGACCACTTCTATCGTATTCGTTGCCGAATTGTGCTCGTAGTCAATCGTCGTTTCGCGCCTAACCGCGAATTTTACTGATTCTTCCTCTTCTTCTTCTTTCAGGTCGTCGTGGGATCTCGCTTCCTTTCCTTGGATGGATTCGCCGTTGCCGCCGTCGTCGCTGTCGTCGTCATCTTGGTCGTCGTGGGATTCTTCCAGCTGCTCGCTCACCGGGGTAAGTACTCTGTTTCTCCTTATGGTCTTTAGACTAAATTGTTCCCCGTCTTTCAGGCTGCTGTGAATTCGGAGAGTCCTTGGTAGAAGTCTTCGTAGTCTACGGTGGTTGCGTCGCTGTCGCTCTCAGCCTTCCACATCACGTTCAACCGTGCCGATTGTTCCTCCGTGTCGGAGATCTCGACGACGTCGTCGTGCATTGGCTCGTTTTCTGCTCCTTCGTCGTCGGATGATCGTAACACTCTATCCAAGATTGCTCTCCAGCTTTCTTCCGTTCCCCTCCTTCGATCTTCGTCAGGCTCGGGATCCGTCTGATCGCTGATCTCCACGATATTGTCTTCGTCCTGATTTATTTCTCGGTTTTCTTCGTCGGACGATCGAATCTCTATAATTTCGTCCGTCCCACGCGGTCGATTTCTGGTTCGGACGATCCGTCGCGCCGGACCGTCGTCCGCGTCACTCTCCGTTTCGGATGGTGCGTAGCTCGCGTCTCTCTCGCGTTCCGCCGGCCTACTACCTCTCCTTGGCGTTTCGTCGTCGTCGCGAGCCTCTACTTCCCCACTATCGTCGCTCCAGAGTTCGTCACCGTCTTTGTCCTCCTCGCTGGGCTGATCAGGGCCGTAGGTGTCCGCGGGTTCCTCTTCCTCGTCATCCGCATCGGAGTGCATCTGGTCGTCGGACTCCCCGTCATTTTCGACTTGGTCGAGTCCGTCGTGCCGTTCGTCATCTTCTTCCTCATCTCCCACCTCTCGCATTTGTGCCTCTCGATGTGGTTTGATTTGCCTCGCGTTGAAAACACCAATGGTCTGTCCATCGAGGTCCTCCACCAGATAGGCGTTTAGTCAAACGATCCGTTGAACTCGGTCAGGGGCTCCAATCGTCTGTGATAATAAGCTGAAGCAAAATTATGGGTAATTGTGCGCGCCATCTACCACTTAGGGAGGAACTAAACTCGTATATATATGTCATATTAAACCTATATATAGCTCATTCTCTATATGTTTCAATAGACCTGTTCTTTTCAGCTGAACTGCTGCACTAGTTCAGAGTTTATCTTTTTTACTCCACATTGGAAGGAAAAAGATAAACTTTGAACTAATGCAGCAGTTCAGCTGAAAAGAACAGGCCTATATATTATTATGTTATTACTATATTACTATATTATTTATGTATTGATGATTTTCGGAGAGATTAAATCTAAATAGTATGTATAACTTAAAGGAAGATAATAAATTAAAAATATTATAAAACAGATAGCATAATTTATAGTTAATAATATATTTATTATATATATTAATTATGTGTCAAAATACAATAAAATATTGAACTTACGCGTTAAATAAACATAATATATGCCTTATATAATATTCTACATTTATCATTTTTTAGTAACACAATAAGAAAATAAACAATTGTAAAATAAAAGTAATTCAATTATATATTATAATTCGGTATGTTACTCATCATGCTTTTTAGAGATTATTTTACTATGTTTCTTGAAATAATTATATGCTAGAGAATGTAGTTCACTTGCTTGTGCCGTTGGAGTCTCTGTTCCATTTGAAATGTTATTCATTATTTTAATATTTTTTCGGATATGTACTATTATATATTTATTCATCACATATTCCTCAATATGCTTTTGTTTGCAACATATATCAGAATTAATACTTATGATTAGTTCCTCAATATTTGTTTTTATATATTTGGTTAGCTTAGTAATGTAACAATATTTATTTAAAAAATAATTTGTTATGGCAATTATTTTTTTTATATATTCTATTACAGCCTCTTGGTTGCTTATTAATAAGGCACAACAAATATCACAAAATGTTACTGCAGACAAGATATTCTCAACAATATTTTTAAAATTTTCTGTTATATTATTGAGTAATTCTTCCATTACATTTTGTGGAATATAAATATTGTTATTAATCTCGTCTAACTCGTTATAAAGAGGTATCGTTAAAAAATGTATTAAGTTTTCCATGTTAGTATTTTCACAATTACTGCCAGATGATGTATATTGCGTGCAAGAATTTATTAATAAAGTTCTGTAATAAGTAGAAAAATTAGAGCAAGTTGGAATAATATTTCTTCCTCCATGTTGTCTAATTTGGCAGAAAAAATTCTCTAAAGGATCTTGATTAAATTCACGTGTGGCAAAACTATTGAAACCTAATTCTCTTAAATAACTTCTTAATAACTTAAACCCACGTAAAGTATGTTGGAAATTGTTTAGGACATCGGGTCTTTCTTTATCATGTTTTTTTTTTGTTTTTATAAAAGACATGTTTTGTAAAAATCTTATTCCAGCATTCCATATATCTTCTTGTGTGCAATTATCAGCTGCAGTAGAAGTCATAGTCTCCTCATTTATACTTCGATCACGCATTCTAATGCCTCCATTAAGGCTATCAAAAAGATCATTAAAAAAATTTAAAAAATAAGCTGTATCTGTACCATCACGAGGCATTTTCCATGTCTTACATCTACTTTCTAATTCTTGCTCACTATATAACAACATTACTTTAAAATATGTGTTTGAGAGAACTTGTGTGCAGTAAAGTACTCTTATTTTTCTTACTTTTTCTGGTATGACATGAGAATCCTTAATTTTGTCTAAGAATCCATCAAGTCCTCTGCTCTTATCAATAAAATAAGTTTGTATCACGTTTGACCATTTAGCAACTTTTGTAACATTATCCTCTAACATATATTTACAGTCTTTCGTTAACAAATTATTGCGAATGCATTTCATTATATGCGGGGGATCATATAATGGTATTACTTTAATGCCTTCTATATTTATTATATTATCATGTTTTTCCATTTCCGTTGGTGCATTTCTTTTACTATCAAAAATCATAGTTTTGATCGCTTTAACATTTGTACTACCCTGATAGACTGAAGCTATTATTTCTAAACTTATTTCATGGCATTGTTTTATTATATCTTTATACATGCGCGCAATATCCTGCCGTGAAGATGTGCCTTTACAAAATGTATATAGAAGGGGTTGTTTCCATGGTCTTTGTCCATATATACCTTTTAACATCCATACTGTGACATGATCCGCAATATTAATGTTTCGATCAAAACCTGTATCAACAACCCCTTCTATACTATCAGTCGATGGCATTATAATATAAGCCTGCGCTTAATTTCATCTCGTCAAATAAGAGTACACAATATTTTTCTCGGTAGTCTTTAAATTTGGAGACTCTTTCTTTTAAATTTTCAAATACACATTCTGATATGCCGCTACTTATAGATACATTTTTGATTACTTTTCTTAACGTTTCAATACTAGGTAAGCAGAAAATATTGACTAGAAATCTATATAATTTTGGACTTCTCTTTGCTAATGTCAGCGCAAAGGCTTTATCTTTAATTGAATAACGCCGATTATACTTATCTGTTTTGAAATTATTAATATTGGATAAAAAGAATGTTTGCATCGGATCTGGCATTTCCTCAATTGTTGTAATAAAATTACTTTTGCCTAACTTCTTCACGTCTTTCAACCGCTGGTATAAGGAAACTCTTCTCTTTCTCTGTTGCCTTGAAATTTTTATTAAGTGTACTATTTGATTGTATACATGTTTATCGCGCACAGATAACTGTGACTGTCGGGTCACGTGGAAAAGGTGTAATATAGAATCTAGAAATAATTGAGATAAATAAAATGTAGACAAACAATTCAGATAAGACAATATATTTTTTGTATGTAATATGTCATATCTTACAAGCTCTGCGAAACGAAAATGAAAGAGGAAAGAGAAAGAGAGCAGACCAAAATCGCAGAGTTACAAAATGAAACAGAAATATGGAGTGTCACGGCTTTTTCACCCCCGGACCGCTCCGGGGCGTGTGCCGGATCAAAAGGGGAAAGGAGAGAAAGGTGGAAGGCCTCTCCGACGAGTCTCTCACACGGGCCGAAGCTTAACGCGAAATTGTATTGGGCGCCAGACGCGTAACTCGCGTCCACTAAGAATCCCGAAACGAAAAATCCACCGACTGTAACGCCAAACCAGATTAATTCGGCGTGTGAGAGATCGGCCAGCTCGGCTAAGGAGTGCGGGCGGGGTTAAGGAGAAGGCAGCGCTTTATTCGGCAGAGTGACACGCTAATCAATACTCAGATCATTAAAAGAAAATATAACAAGGTTTATTCTGAGTAATTCTCAGGCAGGATAGGTGCCAGTCGGCTGCCATTATTCGGCTATAATCAAGTAAAGGAGTAATAACGCGGACGCCAGAAAAGAAAATGAACAACGCTAGAAGCGTGGGCGTCAATATAACAGAAAGTTTTATAGGTTTCGAATCCGAAAAACTACTGGTAATTAAACTTCTCGCTAACGGGGCTGGTCGACGCAAGACACAGCCGAATATGACGAACCGGAGTATCGCGAAATAATAGTACCGTTAAGAACTGGAGTAACGCGAAATCATAGTATATGGAACGCGAAGGAACGTGAAATAGCCGGTTGCCACGTCCGAAGCGCGTGAATACCACGTCTCGAGCCGTGCCGAAGTTCTGTCGCCAGATAATTCTGAATTTTTATGCGAGTGTTTAGCCTAACGCAAATATCGCAATCTAACGCGAGTCTTAATCTAAAGCAAGTCTTAATCTAACGCGAATCTTAATCTAACGCAAGTCTTAATCTAACGCGAATCTTAATCGGACGCACGCGATATCACGACGCACAATACCGTAGCTAACGCGAAAGTACAGGATTTCCGCGAGCCACCACGCGAGAGACAATAACGACGCGACCATAAGCAATGGTACCGCGAATCTCACGGAACGCAATAACGATCCGACGCGAATCATAACGTAACGCACCAAATCTAACGCGAACAATAACCGAAGGCGAATTACAATCCAACGCGAAATATCCGGGCGCGAGCGCCGTCGGACGCGATCACTTCAACGCGAAAAATCTCGGCACGCGAAATAGGCGAACCTTCTAGACGCGGCCATTACCGCGTGTACGATCTACGTCCCGACCGGCGAATGACCACGCAACAATCTACCGCGATCTCCAGGAGCTTTTCCGCGACTCGATCATAATCCCACGGCCGCGATACCATTCCAAGGCCCCTCGCTCTCGATATCAATCGCCTAATGAACTCTTTGTCGGCGCATGCCGCCGGTTACCGAAAGTGATGTCGAGCGAGCGCGACCCGGAGGGCGGTATCGTGGCTTTACATTATCGAAACGAATAACGAGGCAACCTCACCGTGGGTCTCTCTCTCTCTCGAGGCTCCTCGCCGTCACTCCAAGGCCGGAACAGATACCGGGAATCGTCAGAATGTTCGATCAATGCCGCGACAAGTGCTCAAACGTACGGCTGCTATCGAGGACGATTTACGAGTGATCCCGAAATTTCGCTCGATCGCGGAATCGATTGCGCGCCCCACCCCGGGCGCACGCAGCCGCTCGACGCTATCGCGCGGACCAATTAGGGGCGAGCCCGCAAGCTCGCGGCGGATCCTTGCACAGGGCCGACAATCCTGCTCCCGCAGGGCGCTCTCGTTTCTCGCGCGCGCGGTAATTTCGCCGGGATCCTTCCCGGTCGGGCAAGACGTTGACGTCCCCGCTCTTCTCGTTATGTCCGGGAACGGTGGCCATCCGTCCCGGAATCCCTTTCAGAGGTGCGGAGGGCAGGCGATGTTTATTCTGCCCCGGCGTCCCGGGGCCCTGCCTCGAGGGGTCCGTCCGTCGCCGTATTACGTGCCGCGCTCTTTCTTCCGCGCTCCCCTGCGCCCGCCGGTCTGCGAGTTTCGCCGTGGTCCGTCCGCGTTAATCGATACGTCGCTCGATTCTTCCAGGTTGATTCGGCACTCCTTAATCCGCTCCCCAGGAACTCCGGTCTCAGCTCGGTGAGGCGCCACGCAATTTTACCAAATACAAAAAAAAAAGGATTAGAACGCGGAAACGCAAGTACAATTATGCCCCTGGAGATCTCTCGCTCTGACTCGGTAAATCGTCCTCGGGCGCGAAAAAGGTATCAATGACCGAATCCCGCGCCTTGTGACGGCGGCGGGGCGCTGCCACGGTGCGGCGAAACTGCAACGTCACAGGAGATACATAAAAAAGGAGAGAGGCCGACGAGAAAAACCAGATGAAAGCATTGAGGAACAAAAGTGGAAAAGACACTTCATGGAGCTACTGGAAGAAAGAGAGACGAGAGGGAACAATGATACACGAAACGAGCAAGAGGCAGGAGGCAGCCAAGAAGAACCTCGAGAAAAAGAAACAAAAGAAGAGGGAGGGGAAATCACAGAAGAAGAGATGGAAAACGCAATAAGAAGACTCAAGAAAAAGAAAGCAACAGGCGAAGACAGACTCAAAAACGAAGTGTGGTTGAATGCAGATAAGGAAATAAAAGAAAAACTGAGGAAAATAATAGGGAGAATATGGAACGGAGAGAAACTGCCAAGAGGATGGAAAGTGGGCATAATATACCCAATACACAAAAAAGGAGACAGGAAAGAAGTGAAAAACTACAGAGGAGTAACATTACTGGACACGGCATACAAAATCGCATGCAATGATTCTAGAAAAGAAACTGAGGAAGGAAGTCGAAAGACTGAAGCTGCTCCCAGAAACGCAAGCAGGATTCAGGAAAAAGAGAAGCTGCATAGACAACATATTTGCACTGAAAATAGCAGCAGAAAAAACAATAACAAAAAAAAAGGGGAAAACTCTACGTCTTCTTTGCAGACCTGAAGGCAGCGTTTGATAAGGTGAACAGAAAGAAACTGTGGAAGGTTCTGGAAGAACGCGGCATAAACAGGAAACTAATCGACAGAATAAAAGATATTTATGAGGAAACGATCAACAGAGTAATTGTAGGAGACAAGTGCACAGAAGAGTTCTGGACGGAGGGAGGGCTGAGGCAAGGATGCCCACTGAGCCCGCTCCTGTTCATAACATTTATCGCGGACGTGGAGGACTTTCTAAAGAAAAAACAGAACGGAGGAGTAAGACTGGGAAGAAAGAGAATATATACCCTGGCGTACGCAGATGACCTAGCGATGATGGCGGAGACGGAAGGAGAAATGAAGAAAATGCTGAAAAGCCTAGAAAAATATCACAGCCACACAAAAAAAGTTTTTTTTTCTGATCTGGGGGTTTGACCATGTTTACTTTATGTTTTTGGGGTCGCTGAATCCGAATCCGAGGTTTATTTAACTCCATCAGATCAGCATTTTGCCATAACTTCAAAAAACCCATAATTATGGATTTTTTGAAGTTATGGCAAAATCCTGATCTGATGGAGTTAAATAAACCTTGGATTCGGATTCAGCGACCCCAAAAACATAAAGTGAACATGGTCAGACCCCCAAATTAAAAAAAAAATGTATAGCCACAAAAAAAATTTTTTTCACATTAGGATTATATTTATTTTAATTGTTCTCTTTTTTCGAGCTGTATCGAGTTCTTTTCTCTTCAAAAGACCTATGCAAAGGATTTCTTTTACGCTTTTTGTCTTGACCAAGTGTTTCTCTTTTGAGCATCCAGGAAAAATCTGCAAGCATATTAACGTCCCACCGTCTCTGATAGCGAGTTTCTATAATTTTAATATCTTGGTGAAAACGTTCACCCTGTTCTTCACTGAAGTGTCCCAGGTTATCGGGAAATTCATCAAGATGAGGGTGCAGGAAATGCAGTTTAAAGTTCATCAAGCATCCTAGGTTCTCGTAGTTTTTTATCATCTTGGCGACTATTTCTTTGTACTGTGGACTTTTTCGGTTTCCTAGGAAGTTTCGTGCAACTTCTCGAAAACTCAGCTAAGCTGTTTTCTCCCGATCATTCATGTTACTGATAAAGACGTTATCCCTGAACATTTTCCGAATTTGAGGACCATCAAACACCCCGTCTTTAATTTTGGCGTCAGAAATTCTAGGGAATATCGTTTGTATATACTGAAAACATTTACCCGTCTTATCAAGAGCTTAGACAAATGTACCTATAGCTCACTCGACTGTAATGCAGAAAAAATATGAGAACATGCAAGTACTTTTGAAGAAAATCGGCTACGAGCTCCACAGATGGAAGATCTGTGGAGATTTAAAGATCATAACCATGTTACTCGGGCAACAGTCCGGCTTTACAAAGTACCCCTGCTATTTATGTTTATGGGATAGTAGAGCCAGACAGCAGCATTACAAGGTAAAAGATTGGCCAACTAGAACGTCCCTCACACCTGGGTCGCGAAATGTCATCCCTCGTAGATCCATCGAAGATCCTAATCCCTCCTCTTCATATAAAGCTAGGTCTAATGAAACAATTTGTCAAAGCTCTTGATAAGACGGGTAAATGTTTCCAGTATATACAAACGATATTCCCTAGAATTTCTGACGCCAAAATTAAAGACGGGGTGTTTGATGGTCCTCAAATTCGGAAAATGTTCAGGGATAACGTCTTTATCAGTAACATGAATGATCGGGAGAAAGCAGCTTGGCTGAGTTTTCGAGAAGTTGCACGAAACTTCCTAGAAAACCGAAAAAGTCTACAGTACAAAGAAATAGTCGCCAAGATGATAAAAAACTACGAGAACCTAGGATTCTTGATGAACTTGAAACTGCATTTCCTGCACTCTCATCTTGATGAATTTCCCGATAACCTGGGACACTTCAGTGAAGAACAGGGTGAACGTTTTCACCAAGATATTAAAATTATAGAAACTCGCTATCAGGGACGGTGGGACGTTAATATGCTTGCAGATTTTTCCTGGATGCTTAAAAGAGAAACACTTGGTCAAGACAAAAAGCGTAAAAGAAATCCTTTGCATAGGTCTTTTGAAGAGAAAAGAACTCGATACAGCTCGAAAAAAGAGAACAATTAAAATAAATATAATCCTGATGTGAAAAAAATTTTTTGTGGCTATACATTTTTTTTTAATTTGGGGGTCTGACCATGTTCATTTTATGTTTTTGGGGTCGCTGAATCTGAATCCAAGGTTTATTTAACTCCATCAGATCAGGATTTTGCCATAACTTCAAAAAATCCATAATTATGGGTTTTTTTAAGTTATGGCAAAATGCTGATCTGATGGAGTTAAATAGACCTCGGATTCGGATTCAGCGACCCCAAAAACATAAAGTAAACATGATCAGACCCCCAGATCAGAAAAAAAATTTTCTTGTGTGGCTGTGTATTTAGAGGAAAAGGAACTGATATTAAATGTAGATAAATCCAAAATGCTGGTTTTTTGTAAGAAAGAGAGAATTAGACAAGAAAGGAACTGGAAATGGAAGGACAACAGGATAGAAGAAGTCAAGGAGTTCAAATATCTGGGGTTCACATTTAAGAAATGCAACACCGATGAAACACACATAAAAGATATAGTAAGAAAAGCAGCAGCAGCCATGGCACAGATTTGGGGAATAGGTGAAAGGAAATTTGGAGGAGACTTTGACAGGAGAATGATGATGTTTAATGTTATGGTCAAAAGCATACTCTTTTACGGAGTAGAAATATGGGGATGGAAAGAATGGAAGGAGATAGAAGCACTTCAAGAAAGATACATAAGATGGATATTAGGTTTAGACAGATGCACGCCAGGCTATATAGTCAGAGAAGAAACAAAAATAGAACAAATCAGTATAGAAGCTGGAGGAAGAGCTCTAAAATACCAAGAAAAAGTAAAAGAAATGACTGACAACGAAATACTGAGAGAATGCAGAAGAGAAATTAGCAATATAGAATGGGAGAAGACACAATGGGGCGGCCGGATGCAGAAGTTTTACGAGGAGGGCGGATTAAACCAGTGGGCAAGAGAGGCAAAAGAGGAACAGGGGAAAAACACGACAGAAGAATAAACAGCCAACTACAAAGAGAAGAAATCGGAAGAGAGAAGAAAGAAGACGGAGGGGTCGAAATCAGCCAAAGAATACAACAGGTGGAAAACAAGTGAAAGAGCGAAATACTTGGAGTGCAAAGGAAAAGGCATAAAGATGAAAACAATCGCAAGATTCAGATGCGGAAACGAATGGAAAGGTAATAGACACTGGGAGGAGAAAAACAAGAAAATGTGCAGGTTGTGCGAAGAAAGAGAGGAATCCTGGAACCACATACTAAGGGAATGCCCGGAATCAGGAACACCCAATCCGAGCGAAGAATTTATAATGGCAGAAGATGGGAAAGGAATAGAATGGATGCTGAAGTTGTGCAATAAAAGGAAAGAGAGGGAAAAACTGAAGAGACAATAAAGGAGCGTAGAAAGTAACATAGTAATATAGGAGATGTAAAATATGATTAAGCAAAATACATAACATGTATCCTGAGAAGGGAAGCATTATCCTAAATAAAAAAAAAATATGTCATATCTTCAGACATGTCATGTGTCATAGCTTCATAATATAAAGAATATGAATTACAAGTTCATGATTGAGAATATAAAATTTATTAATCATTTATATTATAAATATAAATGAAAATGATTGAGAATATAACATGATTGAAAATATAAATCACATCTTCATAATTAGTATAAATCATCTCCATGGTCGAGAATATAAATAATTGAGAATATAACATGATTGAAAATATAAGTCACATCTTCATAATTAGTATAAATTACATCTCCATGGTTGAGAATATAAATCAATTTTATGACGTTTACTACCTTTCTTTTTTTCCTTAGTTGATAATTTGCGTTTCAATTTGCGCTGTGGAACTAATGATGTTGAACAATTTGGTTCTTCGGTGTCTGTGATATTTGAATACTCAATAGACGCTGTATCTAAAAGTAATTCAAAATAGATTATAAATACAGTACATTTATAGAAATATAAATACAAAACAGGTTATAAATAACTTGCGACGCTTTTTCCCCCGGTCTCCCTATCCGGAGGAGGGCTATCGAGGATTAAAGCGTACAATCAGATACTCAATTAGATGCTCAGTCAAATAATGCAATGGGCGTCAGGTGCGACAAGTCGCACCACCGTACGATACCTTACTCGATACACGATCCTACGCGATATCTCAGGGCGTAGCTTCTTTTCGGGGAATTCGGAGAGGAGGCGTGACGCAATTAACCACACAAAACATTAGAAAACAATTAGGTGTAATATATTTGAATAATATCAGACAATGTATCAGGTGTCTTGTTTGAAAGGTCGCGTAAGGAGAAGCCAACGCTAGGCTCTCCAATCGAATGAACAGCAAATTGTCGAACAGATTGACGCAAGAACGCAGGCGGCTTGACCTACCGCAAGAACGTAACGGAAATTAACGCGCGAGGATAAACTAACGCGACAAGGTCAATTGGCACGATCGACGCACGCGAGAAGTTAACGCGACGAATTCAACGACCGCAAGAGAAATTAACGCAATCTAGAACGGACACATTATTCGCAACAATATTACTCGCAATACACACAAAACTAAGGTAACGCGGTACCTTACTACAAACGCACGCGAATACTTAAGCCGCAAACCACCGACCGCACTTCTATTCACGCCCACGACGAGTATTCGGGCCACCTCGATTTTGCACGACGCCAAAATTATGGGCGATCCCGCCGCACCGGCCCCGCCGGCCGGCGATGGCTCCCCGAACACAATATACGGACTCGTATCGCGGACGATCCCGCGGCTTGCCACGCGAATCCCGAATCTTCTCGCAACACGGAGATTCCGCGGCCCCGCGCCAATCCCGACGATTCTCCCGTCCTCCCAACGCAAGTTTCGCCGTCCTCGAGGGCCCGAATACGCTATTCGACTACGAGGCCGAGTGCCCTTCAAAATAATATATGACCACTCGTGGCTCGCCGCCCTACTTCACAATACGCGATCCTTTCCAATAACGCGATTAAGCAAATACGCGGCACGAACATTCCACTTAGCGCGAACACACACGACACGATCATTAACGCAAGCACGCCACGATTAATAACGCAAGTACGACACGATTAACACGATTCCACGCCACGCGACTGTCGGCCGCGACGGTGCACCCGGGGAGGGCACCAGGTCTCTACTTACATGAGAGTTCACTGTCGGCGAGGCCCCTGCACGAATTCCACTGCAAAGAGCGCAAGGTAACAAATAGGTACTCGTTCATGTGGTCGGGCGCAGGTGATTCCTGCGGCGCCGAGGTAACAGACACGCGACGGGGGCCAGCGCCTCGAGCGAACCCTCCTTCCTATCGCGGGGACGCCAGGGTGGTAACCTTCGCTCGGGTGTACCCCGGGGTCCTCTCCTGCCGCTGTTGCGACCGAATGTAGGGCGAGCTCCGGCCGGCGACACTTATGCGCCTGCGGGGAGGTCTGGGCGACCCGACTGTCGATTATGCCGCCTCCAGCCGCTTCCGTAATCCTGCCAATTCTCCCTCGTCGCGGCTCACGGCCGTTACAGGTTGACTCTGGTTATCCCTGGCAATCCTTAAACTTAAATGCTAATTAGACCAATTAACGCGTCCGCCCTCCCCTCGCTCCGACGAGAAGGCATCCCCGAATTCCCCTCGGCCGAGCCCGTCCGGGAAGGAGACTTGTCACGTCACAAACTACAGTATATACAGTTTTAAATAATATATTGAAAAAAAAAATATATATATATATAGAAAACTTGATATTAAAATGATTAAATATTAGTCATATTGTACCTGTTTGTTCTATCTGTCCTATCTCATCAGCATCAAACTGTTCATCTGTAACTTGCGAAGTTGTTTGTTTTATTTGTGCTATTTTATTAGGATCAGATTCCAAATTAATAGTAACTGACAAATCAGCAGGTTGAAATGATGTTGAACAATTTGGTTGTTCGGTGTCTGTGATATTCGAATACTCAATAGACGCTGTATCTAAAAGTAATTCAAAATAGATTATAAATACAGTACATTTATAGAAATATAAATACAAAACAGGTTATAAATAACTACAGTATATACTCAGTTTTAAATAATATATTGAAAAAAAAAATATATATATATATAGAAAACTTGATATCAAAATGATTAAATATTAGTCATATTGTACCTGTTTGTTCTATCTGTCCTATCTCATCAGCATCAAACTGTTCATCTGTAACTTGCGAAGTTGTTTGTTTTATTTGTGCTATTTTATTAGGATCAGATTCCAAATTAATAGTAACTGACAAATCAGCTAATATTGGGAGATCTCAACAGTAAAATATGCAAGGAAAGAGTCTATTATCCGACAATCGGAACAAACAGCCTGCATGACACCACGAACAGCAACGGACTACAACTGATCAATTTTGCAATGGCTAAAGGTATGACTATATCTAGCACCTGGTTCCCGCACAAGAGAATTCATAAAGGCACGTGCATATCACCGGATGGGCGAACAGTAAATCAGATTGACCACATTCTAGTGGAAAAAAGATACGCAACACACATAACAGACGTAAGAACAAAAAGAGGACCCAATGTGGACTCTGATCACTTTCTGGTGATGGCCAAAGTAAGGACTAAAATAATACACAGGAAAAGGGAAACGAGAGAACCCAGGACAAAGATATGGAATAATGAATTACTAAGAAACAGAGAAGTAAGCGACAGATTTAGGGAGTTGGTGGAGAACAATGTAACACATGAGATAGGGCAGCAAGAGGAAGGGGTGGATGCACTATGGAAGAGACTGAGAAACGGCATAACCCAGGCAGCCGAAGGGGTACTGGGAGAAAAACCACGCGGTGTGCGGAGTCCATGGTTTGACGAGGAATGTGCGGAAGCTATTAGACGTAAAAATGACACCAGACAGAGGTTCCTCACCAGTGGGACAAAAAGTAGGAGAGAAGAATATAAGGAAGCAAGGAAAGACACCAAAAAGCTGCTAAGAAAGAAGAAAAGGACTTTCACCCGGGAGAAACTTAAACACATAGAACAAGCAGGACAACACGAAAGAGGTAGAATATTTTACTAGGAAATCAAAGGTGCGAAAGAGGCTTACACCCCACAGTGCAAATTTATAAGAACTCTGGATGGATTCCTGGCAACGAGTCAAGAAGCAATATTGCAGAGGTGGGTTGAGCACTTCACCAATACCTTCTCAACACAAGAAGGTAATAATAACAACACAGAAAACACACAACCACAAAGTCAACAGGAAGAAAGGGAATACAGCTACCTACCAACATTAGAGGACGTAAAAGAAGCAGTAAAACATCTAAGGAATAACAAGGCACCGGGAATAGATGCAATAACCGGAGAAATGCTGAAATGCGCGGGAAACACAGCACATAATATCCTGCACCAGATCGTTGTACTCATATGGCAAGCCAAAGGTACACCACCGGAAGACTGGACAACAGGCCTGATTAATCCCATCCCTAAGAAGGGCGATCTAACAAAATGTCAGAATTATAGAGCTATAACACTTCTGAGTACAGCACATAAGGTGACCACGTATATCTTGCGCAAAAAACTAGAAGATATATATGAGAACTCACTGGGTGAGTATCAGTGCGGATTCAGGAAGAACAGAGCAACCACGGATCAACTATTCACCATGAGGTGTTTATTAGAGAAACTGTGGGAATATAACATAACATCGTATCACCTTTTTCTTGACTTCAGAACAGCATATGACAGCATAAAAAGAAAGGAAATGTGGATAGCGCTAGAAGAACTAGGAGTACCAGATGAGCTGGTACAGGTATGTAAAACAATGACGTCAGGATCCAAAGGAAGAGTCCGGATCAACGGTGAAACTTCGGAAGCGCTAAACATAGATAAGGGAGTCAGGCAAGGCGACGGACTGGCTCCGGTGCTGTTTAATCTGGTACTAGAAGCAGTAATGAGAAGAGCAAACATTAGAAGAAACGCTACACTGTTAAACCATAGCTACCAGATCCTGGGCTATGCGGACGATCTCGACATAGCAGGGAGAAGTCTAAAAGCAGTCAGGGAGATCTTCGAGGCAATCGAAGAAGAGGCAAGGAAAGTAGGGCTCCAAATTAATGCAGACAAAACTAAATTTATGGTGGTATCCAGATCTCAGATAGCGAAGAGAAAGATTGGACAAAGATTAATCATAGGGCAATACTCTTTCGAAGTGGTCAGCGAGTTCACTTACTTAGGCTCGGTTATATCAGAAGACAATAATGAAGCAGCAGAAATCAAGAGAAGAATGGTCAAAGCCAACAGAGCATACTTCAGCCTCACACCACTACTCAGGTCTAAAGAATTATCACGAACAACCAAAATAATAATATATAAAACTCTTATTAGGCCTATTATAACATACGGAGCGGAATGTTGGACGCTGAGGAAGACTGATATGGCAAACCTTGGAGTATTCGAGAGGAAAATACTGAGGAAAATATTTGGAGCAAATAAAATAAGCGAAAACGAGTACAGGAGAAAATCTAACAACGAACTATACCAACTCTTCAAGGATGCAGACGTTGAATCACACATTAGGTTAAGCAGACTGAGATGGCTGGGCCATGTGAATAGAATGGAGGAGCTGAACCCATGTAGAAGGGCGCTGTTTGGCGAAATACACAGCGCCAGACCTAAGGGAAGACCAAGAAACCGCTGGTGGTGCTCGGTCCTGGAGGACATAAAAGTCCTGAGAGTAAAGAACTGGAGACAGAAATCGGGTGACCGCGAGATGTGGAGGCGAATTCTCCATGAGGCCAAGGACCTCTTCAGGCCCGTTATGCCGTAGAAGAAGAAGAAGAAGAAGACAAATCAGCAGGATGAAATGATGTTAAACAATTTGGTTGTTCGGTGTCTGTGATATTCGAATACTCAATAGACGCTGTATCTAAAAGTAATTCAAAATAGATTATAAATACAGTACATTTATAGAAATATAAATACAAAACAGGTTATAAATAACTACAGTATATACTCAGTTTTAAATAATATATTGAAAAAAAAAAATATATATATATATAGAAAACTTGATATCAAAATGATTAAATATTAGTCATATTGTACCTGTTTGTTCTATCTGTCCTATCTCATCAGCATCAAACTGTTCATCTGTAACTTGCGAAGTTGTTTGTTTTATTTGTGCTATTTTATTAGGATCAGATTCCAAATTAATAATAACTGACAAATCAGCAGGATAATCTGTAAAAATATGTTCACAGTTTCATAAGATATAAAAAACGCGTTCCTTTCATTATGTAATATTCTATATTAATTATGTCACCTATTAATGTTTTTGTAACATTTGTTGCTGTAACTGGCAAATCTATATTTTTTCTTTGACTTTCATTAGGATTGTATATTGATGTATCAATGGAATCTGTATATAAAAAAAATATATATATATATATATATATATATATATATATGTATATGTATATAAAATTTATTCAAATAAGTTAATTAAAATATATTTTAATATGTATATACCAGGTAAATTCAGTGTTGGAATGGCCATATTACTAAGCCTTTTGCTAAATTTGAAGCGTTGTTCAAAATGGGCATCACAGACAACTTTTTCTCTCAATTGTTTATGAGATAATTGCAATAAGTTCCTGTTGCCACATGCACTTATCCATTGTCTACATCGTTCTAATAATTTTGGAAAATGGTACTTTTTTTCAATGTTAAAAGTACAACCTTCTACTTCACATTTTTTATATGACGTAGTCATTCCTATCAAAAAAGTAAATAATTATAGAATATAAAAAATATAAAATATAAGTTAAATTAAAGCAATTACTTTGCAATTTTTATTTAATTTCTTTTCAGACTTGTATGAGTAAGGATCTAGAAGAACTTTGGATAGATGCATACGGGTTATGCAGCTATCAAAATTTATCTGCCCCGGAATTCTGTAACTCCTTAACGACAGTTTCGGTATCGTTGCGCAGGTATTATTAGGAGTACAAATTAGTTCGGTCCGTTTTCAACGTTGAAAACGGACCGAAGTAGGATAGCAATATATACTTCTAGCCTCAGGCCGGTCGCGGGGGGTTGGGGGGCGCGGGGGAACTGGGCGAGGGATAGCGCGCTCGACCAATCGCGCCTTGCCTTTCCGTTGGAGGAGGTCGGCGATTGGTCGAGCGCGCTATCCCTCGCCCAGTTCCCCGCGCCCCCCAACCCCCCGCGACCTGTCGGAGGTTAGGAGCGTTACCGATAGAGGACGGGGGCGGGAGCGTCGTCGAGCGCGCCCGTCGGTCGTCGCGCGCTAACTGAGCGTCGCGCGCTAACTGAGCGTCGCGCGTTATCGACCGCGCGCGGGAAATCGCGATCGAATTTTTTCGCGCGCCTGAACTCGCCCGAACTCGCCCGAACTCGTTCGGGCGCGTCCGAACTCGCTCGAAATCGTTCAAGGTCGTTTCTCTCGACGTTCCGCGAAAACGCGTTTAAGGTCGTTCGTTTTGCGGGTCCCGATCGCCTCTCTTCGTTTTCGTTTTTTCCTCGGTCGAAGGTCCCGTTGCGATTCGCGCGGCGGACGACGCGATCGCGGACTTAGCGGATTCGGGGGAATCTGAGGAGCGCGGGGGTCGCGTCGAGATAGGAACGGATTTGAAAAAATGGGGGGAAAGAAAGAGAGAACGCTCGGACGAGACGTGTAGTTTTATTCGTTTCGAAGAAATACAAAATACATATACGAACGTTGACGCGCGTTTGCACTGTTTTGCGCGTATGAATACATGTATAATCGCGGACTTGCGTCGCGCATTATTTTCGGAAACAGAGCGCTGCGATCTCGCAGTCGAGGATGTTGTTAGGGTCGAAGAATTCGCTCTTCATTATCGCGTTTCTAGGCGAAGTTCCCGTCTTGGTCGCGTTGAGGGCTATCTCCCGATAGCGCGAATATTTCGCGTCGACCTCCTCGGTCGCCGCGATCAGCGCCGAGACGATGCGATCGACGCAGAATCGAAGATCGAACAGGTTGCGCAGGGTCGCGAGCGACATCGCCAGACGAGTCGCGTTGGGTAGCTCCATACGCACGATCGACAGGTTGTTGAGTAATCCGAATCGCAGCGTCAAGTCCCCGATCTTTATCGGTGCGGGAGGGCGGTTTCCACCGTCGGCGAGGTTCGACTGCATGCACGACAATATGTCGCGTTTGTGCTCGACCAGTCCTTTCCACGTATCGAGCGTCAGACAGATTTCTTTGCCCTGTTTATCTTCCAGGGCGATATCCACGTACGAAGGCGAAGGTATATTGTACCACGTTGACTTAATTGTGATACCTACGGATAAGTATTTGTAGCCGGTCGACGTCAGCAGATAACGCGTCGTCAGGACGCGCGTCGTGGGCCCCTCGACGGGCGTGTTCGCGGGCGGGTTAGAGCTGGAACGCGGCTCCCGAAGAGGAGGACGATCGTCCGTCAATTCCATCGTCCATCATATTCGTTCTTTGTTGTCTTTCGCCTCAGAATTCGTCTCGCGAGAAGAAGTACTCTTCGGCGCGGGTCGATCGGTCAACGACGAGAACATTTCACACGGGTTGTGCAGCGCCGTTCGTTTCTGATTTCTTTCCGACGCGTCGTATTCGGCTGATGATGCGATACTGATGCCTTGGGGGGTACGCGTCGACATAAGTGGAAAAGTTCTCGCTTACGTCGCGCGATGTGTGGTGTGGTGTGGTGTGGTGTGGTGTGGTGTGGTGTGGGAAATTTGCGCGGTTCTCTACTTCCTTCGGCGGATACGGCGATCGGAGAGCCGAACGCCGCCGTCGTCGTCTTCGTCCGAATCGTTCTCCGGCGACGTCAATAAATTATCTTTGAGGCGTACGATTCGATCGAGGAGATCGCGCAACTGTTGCAACAGTTCGGCCTTAGGGCAGACTATATTTAGCATCCGCAGATCGAATTTACCGGCCGACGTGACGGTCCTCGTAAATTCGTTGAATCTGTAGAACTGCGTGCGAGTGGTGAAGTACAGATTGCCGTCGATGTATCGGAAGATCGACGTCACGCCGGTCGGTATTCCGGGAAACGTCGCCTCGAGAGGCGTAAATTTGGAGACTCTCTTCGCGCATTCGTCTATCTCGCCCACCGAGTTACCGTTGAACACCACGAAGGAACGTCCTCTGTGGGTGTTCACCGCCCCGTTGATCAGCGCGTTATCGGGAAATCCGAGTTCTTGCAGGGTCCTCGGCCAACCTGGCCGCAGACTGAATTCCGGATATTGAACCATGTATACCAAATTATCTACGAACACCATGAGATCACCGGACGGGGATTGATAGGCGGCGTTCACGCGCGTGTAATTGTTGTGAAGAAAGTTCATGTGATTCGAAAGGGCTAAAGGTCCGTTGTACGTTCTACCGTCCAGATCGATCGACCAAACGTAACGCTTGTACGAGATGTACATTCGATTTTCCAAAATCAATATTCCGCTCACCCGATCGAGGCTGCACAGGTCCGGCGATGGCGGCGGCGGCGCCGGCGCCGGCGTCTGCGGGGTCTCGTTCGTAATTTTTTCGCCGTACAAACGTTGAATGTTCGCAATGTCGGTTGGGTCGAGCCTAACCGGATATTGCTTTTCGGGCGCGAACGCGAACATCACCGATGTCCTGCGCTCGTGTGCAGCAATCCGAGAGAGTGACCGATCTCGTGCGTCAGCATGTAATGCAGGGAGAACCTGTCCGCGGGATTTTTACTGATGTAAATGTGCCACGGCTCGTCTCCGTCGACGCGCACCTCGGAGACGAATCCCGCTACGTCCGTCGGGAGAGACGCGTGGGCGAGCGCGCCACCGACGCCTTCGAATTTGTCCGAGCAAGTCGGTCCGTTTACTTTCACAATCGTGTTAGCGTGACGTAGGCGTCGCCAAGATATTACGATATCGGGATTCGTTTCCGAGCGTTCGAACGTCAACGCCGAATGCTGCGACCACAGGTCGAACGCGGCTCGCGCCGTGCTCAACTCGTTCTCGGTGGCTACGAAAAAATCCCACGTCAGGTGCGTCTTCGGCCATTTGGATAGACTCGCTCTCGTTTCGTGCTTCAAGATGTCTCGAAAACCGCACCGCGGCTTATTCATCAATTGCAGCGTTTCGTTGTTGAGCGTTCCATCGTCGGGTAAACCGTAGTATTTCTGAAAATCCTTGATGGCTTTGCGAAGAACGTCGTTTCGTCTTTGAGCCGGAACCGCGTCCACGTCTTTGGATAGATATCCGTATTTCTGCAGGTAATCGAACGTGAGCTCGTGATTCTTTTCCTCGTGATCGACGCATCTCACGGCGATAAGACACGCGGTTAACGCGATTACGCGCGCGAGCGACATCGTCGAGAGCGAGAGCGAGATACGGTGGAAGTGCGATGACGGTTCGTTGCGGTTTGAGCGCGGCGCGCGTACCGGACGCGAACGTTTACGCGAAGACGCTCGTTAGCGATAGCGCGGATAGGTGGCGGTGGGGGGTCTCGGGAGGAAAAAAATTGCGTCGACGATTTCGGGCGGATGAGTCGGTTCGATAAAACGCATCATTTCCCGGATGTAGAAAATGCTCTCGTTACATTTTTTATCGCGGTATCCTCCTTTTGTCGCGCACTTTCGGCGCGGATAGGTGCTGCGGCGGCGGGGGTCTCAGGTGGAAAAAATTGCGTTGACGATTCCGGCGGATGATGAGTCGGTTTGATAAAACGCATCTTGTTCCTCGATGCGTTTCGTTTCTCGACGCGAAAATGCTATTTTTATTACATTTTTCACCGCAGCATCCTCCTTTTGTTCAACATTTTCTTGGGCGAGGATGGGTGCGGCGGCGGGGGTCTCGGATGGAAAAAATTGCGTCGACGATTCCGGCGGATGAGTCGGTTCGATAAGATGCATTCTTTTCCTCGATGCAAAAATGCTATTCTTATATTTTTACCACAATATCCTTTTTTTTACCGTATATAAAGGACTCGAGACTAGACTTGGGTCTATTCACAATCTAGACGCGAACGCTAAAAAATTGATAAAATCATCGATTTACAAAACGTTTGCGATCAGTTGCAAACTAATACCGTGGCCCTGACAAAGGAGGTGGACGATTTGTGTAACGTGTTCATTTCGTTAGTCAAAAAGTGCCGCAATCAAATTAGATTATTCGTCAGCAAAATTCGTGGGATGTATAGAGACGTTGCGCGATTGGAATCGAACGAGGAGGCAGGTCGTCGCGAGAGAGATGATGATGACGCTGACCAGGGAGATCGCGCGAACGGTCAAGAACGAGTAATAACCATCGATGATCGAGATGTTCCCGTATGTTGGCCTTCCCAAAAGTGAAAAAAATATAAAGCAAAAAAAAAACAATATGTAAAGATATATAAATATAAACGAAACAGATATTATTGTAAAGGATAATTCACGTTTGTGTTATATTGTGTTTCCCTTTTATCGTCCCCTACCCCATCTAATCTTACGTTCGGTGTTATCTGTCGTAACCGCACCTCGCGCTGGAGCGGCTCGACGTTCTTCAATCTTACGCTCGGCGTTATCGCTTACTTGCGCGGGAGTGGGTTGGCGTTCTCGTTCGTTTCCGTATCACGTTATCGTTTTTCGCTCGCGCTTGACGTTATCGCTTTCGCTCGTCGTTTCTCTTTGTTTCTCCCGTTAAGAAATATCGCGTTCCCGCGACCGGCCATTATTACGCACTCGGCACTATCGCGTTCCCGCGACCGGCCATTTTTACGCACTTGACACCTTATGATGTATGTATTACACAATACTGGGTAGGTATTTAAAAAAAATAACGTTTATCGATTTTGTATAAATTTTTTATTTAATATATATACTATAGTTGGATACACATGGAATAAACATAATACAGATAAATGGATAGACATAGAGCAAAAAATGAATGATGCATTAAAAATTATGTCATACGAGTAATATATTATATAATATGTTTTTTCCATTTAATCGGTGGAGTCGATGTTGGATAAATATTCACATCGCTCGTTCCACCAGTCGCGCAACTTTAACACGTTTTCCATCGCGCAGCACCGTCGATGACGTCCGCATCGAAACGCGCGATCGGCGCGAAGAAACTCCAGCCGATCTACGTCGTCGTACTCGTCGTCGATGCTCGTGATCGTCGCGTCGAGGTCGCGAACAGCGTCGCCGAGGATCTCTTTCAACCATCTCTTCTTTTCGAGCCCCTTCACGTAGATTCGCACGCCGAGCGTTTCTTCTTCTCTTTCGGCCCGGTCGCCGCACACAGCGCGTCGAACTATCGTCTTCGCTAGGCGATAGTCCGTGTCCCCGTCCTCCCAACGGAGGCCGTGGTGATTCGCCATTAGCCAGCTGGCCCTTGCTTTCTCAGCCCTCGTCAGCAGATCCCACTTCATGGGCGCGCGAAAGACGTGATGGGCGAGCACGCGCGTCTCGCTGTGCAGCACGGCCACTTCCTTAGCGAAGAATTTCTCACCCACTACAAAGCCCTGCAGATCGACGAAGATCGTCGTCGTCGTCGTCGTTGGCGATGCGGCCATCAAGTTGGCGTATGTTGAAAATAAAAGTATCAAAGATGTGCTTAAGTGGCTCGTTCCCAACAGAGTCTGAGGAACGATGGAAGGATCCTCGACGTTATATATCCCCCGTTTACCGGGAAATGGGTTTCCTACGACCGCATTTTTCCGTTAGATAATTTTTTATTTGCACGTCCGTCAGCGATATGTATCGCGTTTCCGGGAAATGTTATTTTCCTTCGACCACATTTTCCGTTAGATAATTTTTCGCACCACGTTGGTCAGCGGACTGTACTCGATGACGCGATCGTGAACGATGAGACAAAAGGCGGTGGTTTTCGGCGGAACGTTTTCCTTGTTTTCGAATTCGATGCGCACGTCCACGGTGGCGCTCTTCACCGATTCGTTTTGACGGGAACAATCGATCACCGCGAGCGGAGCTACCCGCGCGAATTCGCGCGGGGAGAAGAGCGCGTCGTCGAGACTGTCCCCGTAGTACGCTCCTCGAAATTTCGCGTACATCTCGTACAGCACGGCGAACTTGCCGTTTTCGAAATCCGCGTTTACGTCGTCGTAGGGATAGAATTCCGAGTTGAGATACAATTTCACGTTGGCTAGCGCGCAATGATCGAACCTCGATGCGTCCTCCTCGAATTCGTTTCGCCGTCCGGTCTGCAGCGCGAATATGACGTATCGCGGCTTCTCCAATTGCGGCGCGGCTTTCACGGCCCACGAATGTTTGGTCGTGCTCTGCAGCAGGGGAAATTCGTACAGGTCCCAAGATCGAAAGCCCGCGCTCAGAAATCGTCCGCTTTCCAACGTTCGCAACAGCGATAATTTAGTCACGTCGTTCAACGTCACGTGAGGCATGCGCCATTGCACCTTCAGCAACGTAATTTTAGGATCCTTGGCCGGATCTCTCGGCACGGTTTTCTTCGGATCTACGACGCAGTTTTCGTCGGTACGAGCGCGTATCAGGATAAGCTCGTGTCGCGCGTTTATCACCACGCGTTTATAGTCCTCGCAGAAACCCAACAGAATATTCAACGGTACGCAAAAGTTGAATTGATGGGACGCGCTGGTCAGATTCGAATCGTTCGTCGGATAACTCCATCCGGCGTTCTGCAGTCTTCTGGCTCGTTCGACGGTCAGCGACACGTAGTTCTTTATCGTGCTGGTTATTCCAACGTTTCTACACCGGTCGATCTCCACGCCGTCGAGTTCGTATCGAATTTCGTCGAACATAAACGCGACGCAGTTGTTAACTAATTTCGCGTATCGACTTTGATCTTCCCCTCCCTCCTGTGTTCTCGCGCCGTCGTCGTAGAGTCGTCCCTCGACGTACAGGAAACTGTCGCACGGCAGCGTATACAGATCCTGCTGCTGTATGGGTATTCGTATCTCGTCGCGTCGTGTTGACGTACGGGTTATACGTGTGAGTCTCGATTCCGACGATGCGCTCGTCGAAGATCGGCTCACCGCCGATACTCAAGATGTCGGCCATGATTTTTCCTCTCGATGTGGAAACGACGCGGCGAGTTTCTCACGGGGAGACCCAGCGATCGTAGGAACCTGACGTTGGCGTTGCTGAGAACGGCTCTCCTTCCTCCTCCACTTCTTTTTTTCCCTACGCTTTCGATCTCGTCGTAAAACGGGCCAGCTCGCTCGTTCGCACAATTCGCGCCAGACCCGTTCAGAACGAGCATCCCTCCTCTCGTTCTCTCACTCTTCAAGTCGCGGAGATACGCGCACACTAACTTTGACGACGACGTACGTGTAACCTGATCGTTATCTCTTCGCCGCGGAAATCGATCAATCGATCTTTCTGATCCACGACTCGCACCGTGATATCGGTGACGTTTCGCGCGACGATCGGGAGGTAAATGATCTGCGTCGGAGTCTCCGACAGTTTATATCCCGGTGGAACTTTCGGCGCGAATTCGTGTATCGCGTGCACCGAGCGTCCGTTGCTGTACACTCCCGTGGTGATACTGCATTCGATGCGAATTATGTTCACGCTCATGACGTCAACGGGTTCGTCGGAAACGTACCATTTGTTCGGTTTTAAAATACGATCGCGCGAGAAACCCAAAAGAGAACCGATGTTGTTCGGTTTTGTAAAATTTACCCGGTAGGCGCATTTTATCTCGCTCCTCATGGTATTCTCGTTGGCGCGAAGAGCGAGTATTCCATCACCGTCGTCATCCCCGTCTTCGTTCTCGTATATGTGATAGATGTCGTCGTCGTCGTCGTCGTCGTCTTTCTCCGTTCGGTTTTTTCTTTTACCCGTCCAGCATCGGTCTGCACTTTTCCTTGGGTCTCTTTAATTTTTTTCTCTCTCTCACGGGCGCGATAAAAAAGAGCGGCGCGTAGATATCTGCTCACGGCCCGCAGCTCGTACGATCCTTCCGGAACGACGATCGTCCGGTCGTCCTCGCCGAAGTAGAAGCGATTGTTTGCGGACGTAACGTTCGGAATCGAATTGTACGTCTCAAAAGTCGCCAAACCCAGCTCGTATTCGCCGTCGTTCAGATCCAAAAGCGGGAAAGTGACTCGCCGTGAGAACGCTGCTGGTTCCGGTCAACGTGAGAGTCAGCGACATCGCGGGAGAACGTCGATCGTTCGCCACTCCCCCAATCGATCTCGCGAAGAAATCGCAGGCACAGCTGTCCGCAGATTCTCTGATCGAATGTCTGAAACGCGCGACGATTGTACGTCACGATCGCCGCCGCCGTCTCCGAGATATCGCGCGAGATCCCTAGGCGGACGGAGATTTCCAAATGCGTCGAAGTAGATTGCAGCGTTCCCTTTTTTCGCGTAAGCGACCCAATGCGTACCCGGACCCGCCGCGTCGTCGAGATTCACGATGCTGCACTCCGCGCGTCGCACCCTCGTCGGCAGAGCGTCGCGCATGAACACCCCACGGAAGAACGGTATGCGTAGGTGACGCGCCGATCGATCGAGCTGCTCGTTCGTCGTGATGCCGTACGGAGGAAGATGCACTAATAACGTCGCCTCTTTCCGCGAGATTTTTTTTTTCAGCGACTCTCCTCGCGCCACCTCCGCGCTTCTTATACGGCGCGAGGTACAACCCGCGACCCTCCATCGCGCGATTGTGTCGATGCAATTCTTCGAGTTGTTTTTGTGCCGCTTTGTTGGCGCTCACCGCTTTGGCCACGCCAGCCGCGCCACCGATCAAGGAACCGAGCGCGCCCAGCATCGGCAGAAAAGGCAAGAAGCCGCCGCGTTTTGCTGTCGGAAGTATCCTCCGCTTCTTCCTCCCGCTCTTCCTTCCCGTCTTCGCGTTTTTCCTCAATCCCATTCCTTTCCTCGTTTTTCCTTTGCGTTCCATACCCATGCCCAGTTTCGTCTTCGCCTTCATAACCGCCCATACGGCCGCCGCGGCGAGTCTCTCACCAGCCGTGGAATCCTTCGCGGTGACGCGCTCGCGCGCCCTCTCGGCGAGCAGTCGATCGGCGACGTGTCGCTCGGCGAGCTCGCCGCTTCGCGAATACGCGACGTCGTGCTCTCGACACGCCGCGTCCAACGGATTGATGCCTTCTTCGCCGCGCGCTAGTCTTTGCGCTAGACGCGTACCGGGTCCGCAAAATTGATAACCGGGTATGTGCAGCTCGAAGGGAAGAGCGTTTATCGCGCGATTGAGCAGACCGGCGCCGCGCATTCGGTCGCGGTTGCGGGAGGATTTATTTTTTTTTCTTTTATTGCTTCGAAATAAAAATCGATGGCTCGTCGTTCACAACGTCCATGCGGTTGCACTCGTGGCAATCCTTGATGAGCGGCGGTGGACCGTCTATGTGCGTTCGCTGCCACGGACGATAGTAATGTTCCATGCACGGGCGATATCTCTGCGCCTCGGGATCCGCTTTTATGTGTTCCGGCAAACGGTCCCACAGCAAATGCACGTATTTCTCAAAATGACGCAACAGAATGACCTTTGGAACGAATTCCAACTCCTCGGCCGTTAGATTGAGAATATCGTGTCTGTCCGCCAGTATGGGAAACATTCTCGATCACCGATGCGCGCGAACGATTCGTTGATTTTATAATAATTATTGTACGGACACGGCGACGCGCTCGCGCTTCTTATACCCGCGCGCGAGGCGTTTGCGCACGCGCGCCTCTCTTCCCGAGCGACCGGAAATTCATCGCGCGCGAATCGAGCGAGCGCGAGCTCGCGAAAAAGACCGAGAGACGGAAAAAGAGAGGGCGAGATGCGATTCGTGCGACAGTCGGTGACGATAGGAGTCTCGAATGCGGATCGCAAAACGCTGGCGGGGTCGGGCGCGACCGAGGGAGGAAACGGAGAATCGCGCAGGCACGGTCCTCTCCTGCCGAACGTCGTGCGCTGCATCATTTGCGGTCCCTCGAATTGCGGTAAGACGAACGTTCTGCTGAGTCTGCTGGAACAGCCGCACGGTCTTCGTTTCGAGAACGTATACGTGTACTCGAAATCTCTGCAACAACCGAAGTATCAATACCTCGAACGATTGCTCGAGCCTATGGAGGAGATCAACTATCGCGCGTTTTCCGATAATCGAGAGATCGTTCCACCGGACGAGGCGCTTCCCGACTCGATCTTCGTCTTCGACGACGTGGCCTGCGACAAGCAGGACAGAATGAGGGAATACTTTTCTATGAGTCGACATTCGAATATCGATTGCTTCTATCTCTGTCAGACGTATGCTAAAATTCCGAAACATCTAGTGCGCGATAACGCAAATCTGTTGATCCTGTTCAGGCAGGACGGCACCAATCTGCGACACGTGTACGACGATCACGTGAACATCGATATGTCGTACGACGAGTTTCGCGCTTTCTGTCGCGAGTGTTGGCGACGCGCCTACGGTTTCGCCGTGATAGACAAAGACAGCGTGTTGCGTGGCGGACGGTACAGACGGGGGTTCCACGACTTCGCCGTGCTGTAGAGCCGATCAATGCGTTTCGCCGAACGACGCGAGTATGAGCGCGATCGCGGAAGAGAGAACCACGCGAGAGATAGCCAAAACGCGCGCTTCGATTCGCAGAAAATACGCCGCTCTCAGGGCCGGCAAAATGGAGAGCGAGATCGCTATGGAAAAAAGGTACGAGCCTATCGTCAAACCTCTGAAACGACTCGTCGACGACGCGGAACGCAAGAATAAAGGTTCGAACGAAATTGACGGCGACGGTGATAATTTTACGTTCGCGAGAAAAATTAAAGCGGCGAAGAGAGCGAAGAAGGACAGCGAGAACGACGACGACGACGATGCTGGCGCCAACCTGAAGCGCGATTACGGGGAGGAGGAGGACGACGTATTCACGCCGATCAGGACAACGACTACCGTAGGAAAAAGGGAGTCGCGTCCAACACGGTTGAGTTTGGCACCCGCGACGGCGAGTTTCACGCCGATCCACACCGATTCCGTCCAGTTTTTACCCAGAGAACGCGAGATCGTCTCGGAGACGACGACTCCACCTCCCGCGCTAGAGACATCCGTCAGGGAATCTTTGAGTACGACGGAAGGTCGCGACCTTCTGCACAGTCAACTAGGACCGTTAGGGCGGGAATACGTGGGCGCTCTTCTGAGCGGTGACAGAAAAAAGGACATCGACCACGTTTACGGAGTGTATCTCGGCGAGAATGGCACGATGCTGGGTAACAAGCGATTCGACGTGGCCGCGGATGACTCCGTGATCATCGATGGTGTGCGATACAAGGGCAGGCGCGGTCTGTACAAATTGATCTTCATGCGAACTCCCAACGCTAAAATCTACACGGACGAGGACAAACGAACGTACAGACGTATACTTTTCGCTACCAGCGCTCACAAACGCGATCGCAGCGCCAGCATGCCCGTCATGGGTAACAAGGGACACAAGTACAGAAATGTAATAGCGCCGCTCGTGCTTCCGTCTCACAAAACTGGTACTACGAAGGGTACCGGACTACCGTCGGCCATGCGACTGACCGACAACGCGATCGATTACGTTCACTGGGACGATCCCAACGAGCTGGTCGATCGACTTCGATTGCTGGACGCCTCTCGTCAGGCCGGCAACGACGCTCACGACAACGAAATTCTGTCGATAATCGAGGAACTTCGCGAGGCCGGTTTCGTCATAAATTGATCGGTCGCGTGGATCGCGACGGCAGTAAGAATCGCGACGCGCTCTCCGGCGCCTCTCCGCGCGCGCGCGATGTCCGTGAACAAATTTGGCATGTCTCTGTCGGCAAATCGAGACAACGGTGACGGAATCGACGGTGCGTCCACGGTGAGATTACGCTCGTTGATCGAATCCTTGCGTAATTACACGCGCAACAACGCGCTCTTTATGAGCGAGGATTTCTACGACGCGAAGGAGCGCAAGATACGGCGAGTGGCCGCGCCGGAGGACAACGACGACGCGACGAACAAGAGCTACGTCGATATCTGGATCGCGTATGCTAAGTTCGAAGCGGTGAAAGAGTTCGAAGGTCAAATGGCGACGCTGAAGAACGACGCGCTCCGTTTGAAGGAGAATTCCTACGACGCGGGGGAGCGCAAGATACGGCGGCTAGTCGCACCGGAAGTCGGCACCGACGCGACGAACAGGAGCTACGTAGACGGCGTGATCGAACGGATCAAAAGCAAACTGATAGATGAGAAAATAACTCGTGCTATCGCGGTCGAGGTGATACAAAAGGATATCAAGAAGTTGTTCAAAGACACGCTTCGCACTATTCACGATCGCGCTATTCACAGCACTTTCGACGCGGGAGGGCTCAGGATAGAAGCAGTAGCCGCGCCGGAAGACGGCACCGATGCGGCGAACAAGAGCTACGTAGAGGGCGCGATCGAACGGTTGAAGAACGCGATGCGCGAGGAGATCAAGAGGAGTACCGCCGATGAAAACTTCAAAGGCGTCATCGTGACAAACGCGACCCAAGGTTTGAGAGACGAAATCGTAACGTTGCGAAACGACGCGTTCCGTCTACGCGAGGATTCCTACGACCCGTCGGAGCGCAGGATACGGCGCGTAGCCGCGCCGGAGGACAACGGCGACGCGACGAACAGGAGCTACGTCCATGAAGCGATCGCTGAGGTTAAAAAGAATTTCAAAAATCTGATAAGAGAATTCAGAAGCCAGTTCGTGGATGTGAAAAATACCGTGAACAAGCACGACGTTGATATCGCTCGAATTCAAAGTACTTTAGACCATCTCAATCAACGTCTCAATCAATGAGCGTGGAAAAATGAAGACTCGTGGAGGAACTGCACGCGCCGGCGAGGAAAAACTTTCCCCGTCGCCGCGTCGTGGTGCGCGGTTACGACGACCTGTGGCAGGCCGACGTGGTGGAGATGCGTCTCTATTCGCGCGAAAACGCGGGTCACAATTACATTCTGACGGTCATCGACGTGCTGAGCAAGTACGCCTGGGCGATCCCGCTGAAGACCAAAAGCGGAAAGGAGGTCGCGACGGCTCTGCGAAAGATTTTTCGCGAGGACGCGCGATACCCTAGGAATCTGCAAACGGACAAAGGAAAGGAATTCTACAACGCCGACGTGCGCAAAATCTTCGACGCGCGCAAGGTGAATCATTACTCCACGTATTCGGTGATGAAAGCGTCGGTGGTGGAGAGATTCAATCGCACGTTGAAAAACGACATGTGGAAGCTCTTCACCCTCCAGGGATCGTACAGATGGGTAGACTCGCTGCCGCGCCTCTTGTCGAATTACAATCGTCGAGACACAGGACGATCGGAATGCGCCCGGCGGACGTGACGCCCGCCGCCGCCAAAAAGCTGCTGCGCACGGTGTACAGTCGCGCGAAGATCGCCGCGCCGGCGAGATTTCGAGTCAACGATCCGGTGCGAGTGAGCAAATTCAAAACGATCTTCGAAAAGGGCTACACTCCCAATTGGACCACCGAGATCTTTCGCGTAGCTAAAGTACAAAGAACCAATCCCGTCACGTATCTGTTGAAAGACGTTCGCGGAGAAGCGATAGCCGGAGGATTCTACGAACACGAGTTGCTGCGCGTCTCCAATCCCGACGTCTATCTCGTGGAAAAAGTCCTGCGTAGGCGGGGCAATCGAGCATACGTGAAGTGGCTAGGAATGGACAGTTCGCACAATTCGTGGATAGATAGGGCGTCTGTATTGTAACGGAAATAATCAGACATTCGTAGACGCGCATAACGCGATATGTATTTTATTATTAATAAAAGTTTACACATTCATTGGTTTGTTTCTTACGTACTATTGATTTTATGATAAAATAATTTCGGAAAGCTTGTGACATTATTTCTATTTTTTACAACGGTATTTCGTAGTGTCCCCACGGAAGCGTTTCCTCGCCGTTCAGCGTCACGTATCGCTTGTCGTCGTGCGGACTGAGAGCTAGTTTTTGCTCCGACACGGTGTAAACCTCGTGCAACGTCGAGCGTATGCACGACTGGCGCGTCTTCAGCTCGCGCGCGTTCCGCAGGCACGCCACGTAATCCTCGAACGTGATCCTTTTCGCGACTACGTTTCTCTTGACACCCTTTATTCTTTTGGTGTCGTCGCGTCCGAGTACCTTGTAGGTGTACATCTTCGCTCTGAGGCCCACGAACTCCGTCATGATCGCGCCGTTGTTCTCGTCCTTCATCAAACCGGGCACTTTCTTGTTGACGCGCGGCATACCGTGCGCGTTATTCTCCGCGTAATCGCTCGTATCGAACCTGTCTATGTCGCGTCTCATAAACTCGTACGCGTCTTCGCACTCCAACGAATAGATCAGACTGTCCGTATCCGTGTAAAGAATTCGACACCGGTCGCGATAGAGCGGCACCATGTAGTCGTAGTGAAACTCGTAGAGACGCGTCTTGGATATCTCGAGAATACACATACCCACGTAGACCGGTTTGTTGAGATTTACCTCGAGCCTTCGCAGCTCGATCGCGACCAGATTCTCCGAGAAGACGCTTCTACTGTGAAAATTCGGCCTGGCGATCATCGCCTCCGCGCCGTATCTCCCGTCCCATCGCGTCACGAGGCGCGCATCCACGTGATCGCGCACGTTCTCCATCGTCTTGCCGAAGACGGCATTGTTCATCAGTTTGTACATATTCCGGTCGAACTCGTTGCTCGCGCGCGTCCTAAGCCTAGTGTTCAGCTCGATGTAGCCGCGAAGCCACGGCGACTGGGCGAATCGCAGAACGCGACGAACGCGCGTCAGACGCAAACCTAGTCGCAGGCATTGCTGCAGGTTTCGATAGTGCGTCACGTAGCGCGATTTGTCGTAGAGAGTAGCAAGCAACTTCTCCTGCAGCTTACCGGGCGGTTTGTCGCGCGTCGGGCACAACGGCAGGTCCGCGTGGGCGTCGTGCAGGTGCAACGGATACTCGAGATCCACCTCCAAAATGTAACCGACGTCGCCGTCCGTCGGCACGGTCGTCACGTCGAAATTCTCAGGATCGTCGAGCCACTGGAAATTCGCGTACGGCAGCGATTCGCTCATAGCCCAGCCGTAGAGATTGTTCACGTCGTAATACATGAGATACGTAGTGGGCTGGGACGAGTCGTACAGGGTGTATCAAGACGATACAGAGCGGTACGGCGGGTTGCCCATTCGAGCAGGCGCGCGTGGTCGTTCACAATTGCATTGACTTCGGTGCATCACCTATAATCACTCGCATATCTTTTTTACAATAAAATGGACTTTGTAGCGCCCGAAGTTGCAATACAATTGTGACGGATTTCCGTAGCAGTAACGTTAAAACAGAAGTCGAGATGACAATAATACAGGTTATGAAATAAATTTTATTAAGAAAACGAAAGACATCTTCTCTCTTACGAAAAAAGCTCGTACCATAGTCCATCATAATCATGATATATTATAATTTTATTACTTAAATTATTTTTTGCACACAATGTTTATGCACAGGACAAAAGTCAGCAATTAGTATATGTGTGCAAATTTAAATTATAAGTCGGCTAATAAATTTCATTTAATGTAAGTTTAAATAATGGCAGAAATCACCATTAACAAATCTTACAATATTCATTTTGTTTAATTAATTAATAATTTATCATTAAATTGATAATCAATTTAATATATCAATACTAATGAGCATTATATAATTCTTTATATAAATGATGCTGCTGCATCGTAAAAATCTTAAGGGGAGATATACACCTAGGAGGCCGGAAAAAAGGTCATTTTTGTGAATTTTTTAAAGGAAAACTATTTGAAATTTCGGATTGGGAGTTTTTCTATCTAAAAGTATACACATTCAGGAATATGTCCAATTTTTTTTATTTAAAAAAATCAAAAATTGACGAGGTTGTGGTATAATCTTTGGAGCGCCGTAAAAAAATCCGGGTAAACGGTACCCACTGGCGTTTCTTCAAAAATCATTTGAAACAAAAAAACCAAAAAGATTATTAAATTAGATACTATAATCTAGTACTTGTCATAGCCGATTTTGAAAATATCGATTTATGACAAAATGGCGGACGTTTGAACATAACATAGCGATTTTTCGACCAAAAATTAGTTATTATTTTACCTATAAAACAAAAACTAAGCAACGAAAAAAAAAAATCCTATGACAAGTACTAGATAATGATGTATAGAATAACCACAAAAAAAATTCAAGGCAATCGGTTCATTGGTTTTCGAGAAATTTTGGGTACCGATTTGAAATAGGCGGCACGGCGCGCTCTCGGAGACGGTTCACTCTCTCGGCTGTAACTTCGTTATTTATCGAGATATTGACTTGCAATTTTAACCAGATATTCTTGAGACCTCAAGCTTCAAGAAAATGCAAAAAAAAAACAATCGATTTTTTCGACCATGCTAGGTGTATATCTCCCCTTAATCTTAATCTCATAAACAAGAGGTTTATTAGTATAAAATATACAATTTTAAATATGATGCTAATAAATAGTTTATATAAGGCAAATTATCATAATTAATGAATATTTTTCAGTAATAAATTCCTTGTAGATTTATATGAGATTCAGTAGCATTATTTACATAAAGATGCTTATTAGCATCAGTATATTGAATTAATTATTAATGTTAATGATGAAATATTAATAATCTGAAATAAATGTTGTTAGACATAAGATCCGCTGATAATCGTTTTTATCGTTATAAATAACGATGGAAACGGTTATCAACGGATCTCGTGCCTAATAACATTAGCAGTGAAGATTAGTCTAAACGCAAGAATATATAAGCTTAAATTTATATATGTTATTCTTGTCTCAAGATAATTAAGTCAATCTTATTTTATTCAAGAGAAGAGAATAGGAATTATTGATTTAATCTCAATATTGTTTCATAACGCGCGATGTTAGAGCCATAATATTAGGCGTGATTCCGCGCGACGGCCGCGCGCCGCGAAACGTCTGAGATGCATCTAAATATCCATTATCCAGATATTATTCCTGAAATAGGTCCTCTTGAGCCATTATCATGTATTAGAATGGAAGCTAAACATAGAGAAGGAAAACAAATAGCCTATTCGTCTGCCAACAGAATCAATTGATCTTATTCTATTATTATTGCTATAAAAGGCACCAACTTAAATTTTGCTGTCGGTTACTGGCTGGAAGAGGTTTATCCTTGAAAATATCATTTTTATCCGTTTAGACTGTCCATATAAGACTAAGGTAAAAGAATTTTCTAGTTTTCG
>JASTWK010001194.1:0-27500 GCA_030770225.1 Temnothorax unifasciatus
CTCGATAGGGGTATCTCTTCTGTGTGACGGCTTCTTCTTCTTTCAGCTCTAACAGGTTGATTGAACTATTCACTGGTGATGACGCCGTTTTACAATCCTCCATGCCAAAACGACGTAACATTCGAGTTATGTACCCTTGTTGATTAATGCGATGATAGTTTTCATTTTTCTATCCCGCTTAATCTCCATGCCAACATAACAAGATGGCTCATTACAAGTAATTTCAAATTTCCTTTTTAATGCGGAAAGAAAAAATCCAGTGATTCCTTCCTTTTACAGGCTATCAGTCCATCATCGACGTACACACATAGAATTATCCATTCATCTGTATTTTCATTTTTCATAAAAATACATGGATCTGAATCCGACTGTATAAAACCATGTTCTGCCGCAAAATCTTTGAAAGTGTCATTCCAGTTTCTGGATGCCTGTTTAAGTCCATAGAGGCTTACCAACAGATGACAAACTCGATTCGTTCCGTCTTCATATCCCTCTGGTTGATGCATGTAGATGCTTTCTTTAAGTGGACCGTTGAGGAATGCCGTTTTAATATCGAATTGTACGATATCCATATCAAATTTAGCTGCTATTGCTAAAACAGCTCTTACGGACTCGTAACGCACTACAGGAGAAAATGTTTCAAAATAGTCAACTCCTTTCGTTTGATGAAAACCTCGAGCAACTAACCTTGCTTTGTAGCGCTCAATAACTCCATCAGGTTTCAATTTGGATTTGAAAACCCATTTACACGAGACCGCAGACCGATCTTTCGGCAATTCTTCCAATTCCCATGCTTGATTCTTTCTTAATGATAACATCTCTTCATCCATAGCCTTCTTCCAAAGATGTGCATCTTCTCTACTTATTGCATCTTCATACGAGACTGGATCCATTGATACTTTCATCGCAGCTATATATGCTGATTTATTTGATTTGCTTCTTAGTTCTCTATCCGTTGCAGGTACTGGTTTTTGGAAATTCTTCGAGCCTACTGGTCGTCCTTTCTTTTTCTCTCTTGATCCTGTTTCTTCATCGGCGTTGTCTATTTTCTGCTCCGAATCATCACCTAAGTTTGCTTCATCTTCATCCTTTTCTGCAATTGACGGTTCTTCATATACCTCCTCTGGTTCATCAGCTGGTATGGGAAATAAAACTTGATCCCTGTCCATTACGTCCTGAATCACGACATCAGAGACTCTTTCTACAATCTTTTTGACTTGATCAAAAACTCGATAGACTTTATCGGTTAAACGATCGTATCCGACAAAGATTGCTTTCCTTGACTTCGGATCCATTTTCCGTCTCATCGTATTTGGAATATGTACAAAAGCCTTTGCACCAAAGACTCTTAAATGAGAGACGTCAGGCTTTCTACCATACCATTCGCTATATGGCGTTGTGTTCAATATTCCTCGATTTGGAACTCGATTTCTTAGATATGCTGCCGTGCCAATAGCTTCTGTCCAGAGTAAATGACAATCCGTTCTGCATAAATCGGTATTAAACAGCATGGATCGAGCAGTGTCACATAAAGTTCTATTTTCCCGTTCTGCCATTCCATTACATTGTTTGACATTTGGTGGTGACAGTTCATGAATAATGCCCATTGACTTAAGAACTTCCTTTACGTTTTCATTGACGTACTCTGTTCCGTTGTCCGTCCTCAGAGAAATTGCCTTTCTTCCTGTTTCTCTCTCCGCGTCGATGAAGAACTGCTTCAATATACTTGACACCTCATCCTTTGTCTTCATGAAGAAAACCCTGCGATATCCAGATGCTTCGTCTTTCATCGTGAGGAAATATCTGCATTTATTCCATGACACCACTCCGATATGGCATACGTCAGAATGAAATCGTTGGCCAGGCAAACAATCTCGCTTATCTCGATTGGGATGTCGACTTATTGTTTGCTTGCCATATTGACACGATTCACAATCATTCTTATCTGAAAAAGTTACTTCAAGACCTTCTGTTAAATCATTTTTATACATTGCTCGTATTACTGTATCGCTTACGTGTCCCAATCGTTGATGCCATAGTCCAACTGACCGAGCTACGTTTGCAGAAATCGATGGTGGCTGGACTCGAATATAAGGAATGTATTGATTCTCGATCCTTTCTCCACCTAACATGGTTTGTCGCCCCTTACTTAGTCGCATGATACCATTTCCGTGATAAAAACTATATCCTTTACTCATTTCCATGAACGTTGTCGAAAATAAGGATGCAGCGCCCATCTCTTTCGCATAATACACATTTTCCCATGTGCGTTTCTCCCATCTCTTGCCATCATTTGATTTTTCAACAGCGATGTTGCCTATATGGGTTGCCTGTAAAGATTTACCATTAGCGACATTTAATAGGCAACGGTGTATTGAGCTTACGTAACGACGAAAACCATTCTATGTTCCTGTCAAATGAACGCTTGCTCCCGAATCTGCAAGAATTTTATTTCTTCTTTTATCTTGAAGGCTGACGATGCTGACAGACCAGTCTCTTCTTTCTGATCCTTTGATTTCTCATTTGTCTTCTTTTCTTCAGATGACGCTGATTTCTCCACCTTCGACCAGCATCTTTTTGCAAGTGCCCCTTTTTGCCACACTTGTGACATTTTCCTTGGAATCTCTTGTTTATCGTCTTCTTTGCTTGACTAGTTCCTGGTTTCGATTGAGCCTTAAAAGCTTCACGCGACGTGTCATTTGAACGATCAGTAATGCTTCTCTCCACATTCGTGAGTTTTTCCAGAAAAGATTCCAGTGATATATCTTCTGATAAAAGTGACCAGCTTGTGACGAAATTATCAAATTCTTTTGGTAGACAGCCAAGGATTTTTGCCATCATGAGTTTTTCATTGAAATTTCTTCCAAAGTCGTCAGATTCTAACGCTTCGATTTCGACGAGCGAATAACTTTAAGCCCTGCTACGAACGTACCGACCGTACTATCCGGTTTCCATGAGTACCAAAGAATTCACGCAGTAATTCTAAAAGAACATTAATGTTTTCGGTTTCATTGATAGCTTTAATTCTCTTTATAATGTCCGCTGACGATTCACAATCACATACTTGATCAAATGTCGTATCATCTAGCGTTGACCTAATAATCGAACGAGCTTTGCTATCTTTCGCTTTCCATTCTTCTATATCCTTCCTATTCGTTACGGTGCCACTCGCATCACTTCTCTCTTGTGGTTTGTCTGCAATTCCACTGGTGATTTCCCATATTCGGTGACTTTCTAACGCATCCCGAATCTCAATCTTCCAGCGGTTGTATGTTGCCTTGGAAAGCTTCGTCACTCGAATTTCTCGACTAAAACTTTCTTCTGCCATAGTTTCTTTAGATAACCACAGAAACAAGTACGCTTGTTCTTTACGAACACTTACTGTTTATCGTCTCTCTCTCTTAACCTCAACAGAGTTCGCACCTATGAGATGAACGGCACTTAAGTCTCATAATCTGTTAGAAAAGAACTCGGTAGACTTTATCACGTCAATGTATATTTCGGTATAAGTATAAACAGTAAGATACACTCGTGAATAACTAAAGAGAATACAACGTGTGCTCGTTGTACTGCGTGAGCGGGATCACTACATACCCACGACACAACCGCCAAAGATAGGAAACTCTATGTACGAGCGCGCGTGTGCATGTTCAGGTCTACCAATCTGAAGGAAAATAAAAATACATGAAAACGTACTCTAATCTGAGTCCAACGAATAACTAAGCGTCTTGAACATGTCATTTTCAACAGTGACAGGATTTTGGAAGAAATTAAGAAGAAAGTAAAACTTGCAAAAATACGATTTCCCTACTTCTGCTACACATGCAAAATAAAGAAAAAATTAATACAAATCTTTCACAAAGATAAATCTATTATGAAGACGATACATTGTCCCACTCTGCAGCAAACCTTAGATGAGGAAATAACACAAGAATTTATAATTAAATGGTGCACAATTATTAATAATATTTTAAACAAAAGGGCAGAAATGCAAGAAGAAATAAATTTTATGTTCAACGATGCAAGAAGCATGAGCAATAAATTTAATAAAAAGATTAAATAGAAAATCTGATGTGGAATATGAAAACGACATTTTCGTAAGTATCTTTCTTTATGAGATAAATTTTGCACTGCTAACACTGTATATGGGGCATTCCACGCCAATTCGCAAGGGGTCAAACTTCGACCTTTTTATTTTTGATGGCTGCTCGTTTTTTAACAGGTCTTTACGAGTACTATACCCTTGTAAGATCGTTTCTATAATAAATGTAGCGTTTCCGAAATAGAGCCTGCGCAAAATGAGGACTGCAAAATTTTCAATGAATTTTTTCGCCTATTAGACAATGTCTAAGAAAAAAATTCATTGAACATAAAATACGCTATTTAGATCATAGTTTAAAAAAAAATTACTTCAAATTTTTATAATGATTTTAAACTAATAAAATAAAAAAACACAAAAATTTGAATATCTCGAAAACCCCATTTTCTATTTTTTTGAAATTTATAGGAAATATTCTAGGGAGTATTAGAAAAATTTTAAGACTGGTCCGAAGTTGCGCAGAATTTTTGGGAATTTTTTATAAATTTTTTTGTGAGGCAGTAGTAATATTTGACTCACAAAAGTGTAGTTAAAAACGGGTTTTAGACAATTCTGATTCGATTTAGATGTACTTTTTTTTAGTGATTAACGTTACTATCATGAAGATCTCGGCATAGCACACAACAATTGCGATCAACAGTGTGGAAAAGGCGAAAAAAATAGATTTATGAGGAAATTTAATTCAATAAGTACATTTATTTAAGAACATATTATTTATTATTTTGTGCTTAGTATAATTATTCGAAAATGAGTAATCTTTAACAATTAATTTATAATTTTTACTTGGTATGACGCAGTGGACACGTTGAGTCTGAGGTATTCTTTTCGTTTAATCGTCCTGTCAAAAATTCGGCAGCAATTTCATAATTTTTTTGTTCCAATGAGGACTGCAAAATTTTTGCAATTTCCCAATACGTCAAGTATTGGGGCAAGAAAAATTATGAAATCGCCGCCGAATTTTTGACAGGTCGGTACGATCAAACAAAAAGAACGAAAAGAATACCTAGACTCAACGTGTCCACTGCGTCATACCAAATAAAAATTATAAATTAATTGTTAAAGATTACTCATTTTTGAATAATTATACTGAGCATAAAATAATAAATAATATGTTCTTAAATAAATATACTTATTGAATTAAATTTTCTCATAAATCTATTTTTTTTTTGCCTTTTCCACACTGTTGATCGCAATTGTGTGCTATGCCGAGATCTTCATCATAGTAACGTCAATCATTAAAAAAAAGTACATCTAAATTGATTCAGAATTGTCTGAAACCCATTTTTAACTACACTTTTGTGAGTCAAATATTACTACTGCTTCACAAAAAAATTTATAAAAAATTCCAAAAAATTCTGCGCAACTTCGGACCAGTCTTAACATTTTTCTAATACTCCCTAGAATATTTCCTATTTCAAAAAAATAGAAAATGGGGTTTTCGAGATATTCAAATTTTTGTGTGTTTTTTTACTTTATTAGTTTAAAATCATTATTATAAAAATTTAGAGTAATTTTTTTTTAAACTATGATCTAAATAGCGTATTTTATGTTCAATGAATTTTTTTCTTAAACGCTGTCTAATAGGCGAAAAAATTTATTGAAAATTTTGCAGTCCTCATTTTGCGCAGGCTCCATTTCGGAAACGCTACATTTATTATAGAAACACTCTTACAGGGGTATAGTACTCGTAAAGACCTGTTAAGAAACGAGCAGCCATAAAAAATAAAAAGGTCGAAGTTTGACCCCTTGCGAATTGGCGTGGAATGCCCCATATGTACTAATTATTCATTGTCATTTATTTTGCAGACCGACAAATTGGGCTAAATCTCCTGATGGGAGCATTTACTGCAAAATATTTATAGTGAATTTGGACGTTTGTACTAGTGCACACTGAGTGCACACTAAAGCTTGTTTATAATATCTGTTCTTATATTAAAGGTCGCTTAAATACATGTTTAAAAACTTTTTAGCCAATAAAACTGTATGGATGCTGTACAGATCATTTTACTGGCTAAGAAGTATTTCAAAAAGTATTTAAGATGATCTGTGAATATAAGAATTAACTAACAATAAAAACAAGCCTTGGTACACAGTCGGTATGCACTAGTGCAAGCGCTCAAATTCGCTATAATTAATTGGAAATATGGAAATAACACAAAGGGATAGCAATCTGCTTTATCCCTTTCGACGGGAACGATGAGAAACGCCCCAGACCGATTTTGAAGCAAGAAACCGCTCACGCTCAACTGTAATTGTCTACTTCTCTCTTCTTTTTTTAACTTTTAATTTACGTTTTTTACTTTTAATTTTATGTAAAATTTATTAAAGAACAGCGGTGTTTTTATGTTTATTTTGAATGGACAATCATTAGGACACTTTTTTTTGTTTTTAATTATTGACATTGCTTAAAGAGTTAGTAGTGAGTAGCTACTAACTAGCACAAAGAGATCTTTTTTTTAGTTTATGTTAAACTCATCGCGGTTTCTTTAACCTATAGTTTAATATAACGCATAATTTTTTTTATTTTGTAGCATTTTATTAGTAAAGGCTACCATGTCTTTTCTTTTGTAACCACGTATCATTGTTGGCAGGTATCTAATTTATAATGATTTAATAGCGATTTAAACGTAATAATGACTCGCTTGCAAAACACATTTGCATGCAAAATATTCAAGTGGAATTCAACGATATTTGTATCGATTATGTATTTTTATTATATAAATATACAATATTATTTTTAACCATTGCGCTTTTTTTACCTAAGAATAATCATTTTAAATGTACACGGTATGTGTCGATATGTGCAGTTACACGTTTCAGTTCCTAACGTAGGGTGTCCTATATAAGAGGGCGCCACTAACGCTGGTCATGCAAATGACATGGGAGTTTGTAGGCCCTAGACTAGGCCGCCGATAACGGGGCCCCAGGCGCCCGGGTGAACCCGGCCTCAGCAATCCGCCTCCACGGACTACGCCTGCAAACTCGCGCCCCGATTGGTCGGCACGGCCCTAAGGAAGGGGGTGCCACATCGATTCCGCAATCGAGCGGATTTAGCGCGACACTCTTTGATCGTCCGTCGCGGATCCGCGTAGGGGTTTTCCTCTCTGGGATGCTCTACTGCCTTTTGATGATCCGCTCCTTTTGCAGGCGTAAGTCTGGCAGGATGTCCTCTCGCTCGGTTAGCGGATCCCACCGCTGCCACCAATTTGTGCCGTTATCTCGGATTGGAGGGATCGGCACAGAGTTCGTTGGATCCGCCGGGAGGAAGGACAATCACTTAACAGCTGCTTGTTTTCAATAGTGATTTAATAAAACGTTTATTTATTAGACACAAATATCTTCCTTAATTTCACTGCCCTGACTTACGGGCGTTCACTATTACATTAAGTTACGTCGGTCGTGCGCGATTAGTCTTACGTTCTAGACTGCCCGCCGCTTCTCGGAAGGGCGGGCTTTTTATCTCTCGCGTATTACTTCCGCGATGCTGACTTAGCTGTCAGCGCTTTTGCTTCCGGGTGCGCGACCTGGAAGCCGTTTGCGACACCCGGAATGCCATCTCAGGAGAGTTTGGCAATATTCGGAATGCGCGCTGACAGCTAGGTGTCGCAATAAGGGCACGGCGACTTCCGCTTCACAACAGCCTTGATCCTTGCACATTCCTTTTCCTTTTTTTATAGGTAAAGTATCTGTTTACCTAGGCACTTAAACGCAACCTTCCAGATGACGAATTAGTGACGGACGGAGCATACGTGACTAAATTTTCATCGGCCTTGTCAGGCCCAAAACGGACAGAATGAAAATCTGGCGACACGACGCGCCAAATGGGCCTTAATGGGTTGATGAAGATCTTTATTGCATCAAGCGAGGTCTCAAAATGCACGTACGATGTTTCCGACAAGCGGAAACAAAGCCTGAGACGTGTCCATAAATATACGTGGCAGAGTTTTTTGCTTACATTTAAGATTAAGAGGTGTGCATTGTCCGTCAACACAAAAACAGGGCCGCGAGATAAAAAAGAAACCCTAATAAAAGAGAAACCAGCAATAACCGAAAAACAAGTGAGTCACTGGAAAGGTTGCACCCCCAATAAGACAGTGGGGGCCTTACGAGAAGACTCGCCAATGAACAGTCGGAAAAATCGACAACCGTCTCCGGGTTTCTAGGATAGGTGAAAATTTAAGAATCCGCCTTTCGGGTAAAAACATCCCGCCAACGAGAAATCTTTTAAACAAAAATTAGAAGCATCTTTCCAACCAGAAGTTCCCAAAATGAAAACCTGACACATCCCACACAAAATTCATCCCTTCCATCCCTTTAACTTTCCTATATAAACCGCGACATCACAGAACTCGCCCTCAGAACTATTCTCAGTCTCCCAAGCTTTAGCTTACGTATTGTTCGGTATTATAATCGTGATCTCGCTCGTTTCAAGTCACGATTTCAAGTTTAAAGTCAGTGGAAGAGATCCGACCAAACATCCGACTCACCCACCGACCAGACCAACGCCTCATTCCAGGAGAAAATCAGCCACTAAGAACTCATCAAGTAGTAAGTCCTATACTCACACACATATATACATATACCTCATCTCCCCGTCTTTTTATATATTCACGTGTTAGGGAGGTCTCTCAGTTATAACCCTTCTATCTCTATTGCTTTGAGTTAGTTGGCTCGGCGGACTCGAGGTATGTTGCTCTGAGTTAACTGATTCGTCGGTGGACTCGGGGTACACTGCTTTGAGTTAGCTGGGTCGGTGGACTCGAGGTATATTGCTTTGAGTTAGCTGACTCGTTGGTGGACTCGAGGTATATTGCTTTAAGTTAGCTGACTCGTTGGTGGATTTGAAGTACTCCTTAGATTTAATCTCCTGAGGTGACTTCCCCGCACTTGACAGATTTAAATATTAACGATCCGCTAACTTGTAGTGGATTCGGCCGGTCCTACCCACAAGAAGTCGCGAAACGCCGCGAAACACGAGAGACGTCGCCACAAGCGAGCGCGGAAGGAAGCGGAGAAACCCTGTTCCTCACAGCCCGGTCCTTCGCGTCTCGCCACTCCACCGCCCCTACCAGCCTTCTCGGAGGAACCCTGTTCCTCACAGCAGTGTCGCCCCGTCGTACCATCTCGCCCTATTATCCTCCCCTCTCGCCACGTTCCCGCACCTTTTCGGCCGGTTTGTCGCATGGCTCCATTCCGCGTAGTCCCCGTCAACCCCGATCCAGCCGCCCTCCTCGAACCCTCCGCTTCCCCCTCCTCTTCCCGAACTCCATCCCTGACCCCGTCAACTGACCGTTTTCGGGGAAATAGACGAACCCGAGCTTATCACATTAGATGATTAGATACAAAAATAAATTTAATTTATTATTTATATTCCGACAATTAGATATCCGACTTTTGTATGTTTTTGATACATCCTGCACTCAAACCTATCTCATGTTTAACTTGATTAATTAACCTAAATTTATAATAAATGTTTTGTTTGTTTTAAATATATGATTCTCGGTTTATTCATAATTTAAGACCTCACCATTACTCATCCCCCTCTTGAAATCACACGAGGTCCGATACTGAGTTAAAGGGATTGAATTCCCTGACTCAAAAGAGGATCGACGATCGCACCGCTCACGGAAGGCGTCCTAGCGTCTCTACGGACGTTGACCCTTCCTGAGCCATTGAAAAGTGCGTTCGGCTCGCGCCACGCGCCTCAGAGCGTGTACCTGCGAGCGACATTTGTAAGTATCTGGTTGCGTCCTTCCTTACCCCTACCCCTCTGGTTAGCCTTTCCTTTGCTTCCCAGTTTTCTTTATCTTAATTCTGGGGTTGGACGTAACAATGGTAATTAATCAAGTTTAATATAAAATGTATTTAAATGTATTCTAAGTTATGTATATTTTATCATTTTTTTGTACATATATATTATTTAATAAGTTAGTGTATATAACATTTAATTTATTACATTTTAGTACAAGCTTTGCGTAGATTGTGGCTTATATGTAATGGAAGACGATCATATGTGTGTGAATTGCTGGATGCAAACTCTGATGAAGATTCAAATTTGATGACATCACCAATTGAAGAAACTCCTCTGTTTAATGAAGTCCAGAATATAGAAGAATTAATTAATGAAGTCTTTAAGCGGGCACCATTGTGGGACAGTACTTTACCATATGAAAAACGAGGTCCAACTGTGACTAAATTTTTATGGTCAGAGATTGATGAAATATTAAGTAAGTTGTTCAATTTTTGCAGAAAAGAAGGAAAATATATATTTTTCTAATTAATAGACAAAGGAAAGAGCCATTTACGGTCCAAGCTTGGATCTTAAGTAGCTTAATAATATTTCTATATTATTTCTATATTATATTATACGCGTATTTTCCAACATATTAGTTTAGTAAATACTCGTATATAATATAGAAACATTATTAAGCTACCCAAGATCCAAGCTTGGACCGTAAATTGCTCTTTTCTTTGTCTATTGATTGTATATCTTAACGGTCTATATATATTAATTAGAAATATTTATATTTTTAGAATTGCTATATATGGATAATATGTCTTTTTTCTTTTTTAAGATTTACATCCAGGTACTGCGAATACTAAGTGGCGTAATTTACGAGATACTTACGTCAGGAAATTAAGCGAACAGCAAAAGTATATTCCAAGTGGAAGCGGTGCTGAAGCTAAGGCTAAACCAGTATCATGGCCATATTTTGAATTGCTAAGATTTTTTAGACCAACAGTAACGCGTAGAAAGTTTGTAAATAATATTATTATATGATAGACTTTAAGTAAGATGGTTAAATTTCTTAATTTTCAGGACATTCAGTAACATACAACCACCTGCATCTTGCAATACTAATAGTGATAAACATTATATCGAGCACAAAATGTTGATTTTATTCTAATCAACGTAGATCGGTAACATCAGATTATTCACTAACACAACAAAAGAAAAATCCATCCATAAAGAGAGAAAAATTTGAAATATTAAAAAATATACAGATACCGAATAGCAGTTGCAAGAATATAGGTACGACAAATTTTTAAATGTTAGGTATGAATGTTTTAACTTATAAAATCTATGAATATTGTATTCCTAATATTTTCTATACATATATTCCAATTACTTATATATTTATGTGTGCATGTATGTGTATATCTGCAAGCAGGAAAAAAACGACGTATAACTACTAACAAAGAGAATGATGACTTATCATTACTTCAGCAATCTGTATTGTTAGAAATAAAAGCGACAGATAAGTCTATAAACGCTACAAAATCTGATCCAGTGATAACTTTTTGTAATTATTTAACAACACAGCTTCGTACATTATCACAGGATGACTTCACAAAATGTCAAAGAAAAATATTATCATTTGTATTTGAACTTCAAGATAAGTGAAAAATATCCGTACATCTAATTATCAAAAATTGAAAAACCAAAGATGAGACTATATGAGTTTATTGTTTATGAGTTTATTGTTTATGAGTGTATTGTTTATGAGTGTATTGTTTATGAGTTTATTGTTTATGAGTTTATTGTTTATGTTCAAGGTTTGCAAGCTCTATTTTTTTATGATTTTACAATTACAATAATTTTAAAAGAGGCAAACGTACAATTATATTACGTAGAGTATACAATGTGGTTAATCTTATGTAACTATGTTCAAATGAACATAGCAAAACTGTATTAAGTTTATTTAACTCAGTTTTACAAAAAACGGCCGAGGGCGGAAAGTTAAAGTTTAGCATTAAAGAGAAATTATTTTCCGCGAGATTTATTGCAAAAGACGAATTAGACACCGGAGGAAATTCATACATAATTTCCCGATTATTTGCATTTAACCATACCAAGTTTTGTTAAATATTACAGCATCCATTATAAAATGACCATAACATCCGGTTATAATTTATTACTTGCAATGACTCGATACATATTTGATAAGGATTGAATGGTATTTATATTCCGACAAATTAACCCGAACTTTTGATGCGATACAACTATACAAAATGTCATGTGCCGCATCGTCAACACACATTTTATGTAAAGTATTCGTGATCAAGGGAGGCCAAGGCCCCCAGGGCTGTAGCGCCGAGCAGAGTGACAGTTGACGTGTTCTACGTGTTGCTTGCAAGGGAATACTACCCCGCCAGAAATCCATAGCGGTGCGACGAAACCTTTTGTGCCGCCACTGTCTACTCTTCAAATTTCCCTTGACTGTGGCCCTGCCGGCAGTCGATGGCCGCGAATATGGTATATCTTGGTCTTCTTTAAAGGATAACGGGTGCCCAGTTTAATATAAGGTTTAATTAAATTAATGTTGTTGGAAGTTATATTTATCATTTTTTGTACATATATATTATTTAATAAGTTAGTGTATATAACATTTAATTAATTACATTTTAGTACAAGCTTTGCGTAGATTGTGGCTTATATGTAATGGAAGACGATCATATGTGTGTGAATTGCTGGATGCAAACTCTGATGAAAATTCAATATTGCTGGATGCAAACTCTGATGAAGATTCAAATTTGATGACATCACCAATTGAAGAAACTCCTCTGTTTAATGAAGTCCAGAATATAGAAGAATTAATTAATGAAGTCTTTAAGCGGGCACCATTGTGGGACAGTACTTTACCATATGAAAAACGAGGTCCAACTGTGACTAAATTTTTATGGTCAGAGATTGATGAAATATTAAGTAAGTTGTTCAATTTTTGCAGAAAAGAAGGAAAATATATATTTTTCTAATTAATAGACAAAGGAAAGAGCCATTTACGGTCCAAGCTTGGATCTTAAGTAGCTTAATAATATTTCTATATTATTTCTATATTATATTATACGCGTATTTTCCAACATATTAGTTTAGTAAATACTCGTATATAATATAGAAACATTATTAAGCTACCCAAGATCCAAGCTTGGACCGTAAATTGCTCTTTTCTTTGTCTATTGATTGTATATCTTAACGGTCTATATATATTAATTAGAAATATTTATATTTTTAGAATTGCTATATATGGATAATATGTCTTTTTTCTTTTTTAAGATTTACATCCAGGTACTGCGAATACTAAGTGGCGTAATTTACGAGATACTTACGTCAGGAAATTAAGCGAACAGCAAAAGTATATTCCAAGTGGAAGCGGTGCTGAAGCTAAGGCTAAACCAGTATCATGGCCATATTTTGAATTGCTAAGATTTTTTAGACCAACAGTAACGCGTAGAAAGTTTGTAAATAATATTATTATATGATAGACTTTAAGTAAGATGGTTAAATTTCTTAATTTTCAGGACATTCAGTAACATACAACCACCTGCATCTTGCAATACTAATAGTGATAAACATTATATCGAGCACAAAATGTTGATTTTATTCTAATCAACGTAGATCGGTAACATCAGATTATTCACTAACACAACAAAAGAAAAATCCATCCATAAAGAGAGAAAAATTTGAAATATTAAAAAATATACAGATACCGAATAGCAGTTGCAAGAATATAGGTACGACAAATTTTTAAATGTTAGGTATGAATGTTTTAACTTATAAAATCTATGAATATTGTATTCCTAATATTTTCTATACATATATTCCAATTACTTATATATTTATGTGTGCATGTATGTGTATATCTGCAAGCAGGAAAAAAACGACGTATAACTACTAACAAAGAGAATGATGACTTATCATTACTTCAGCAATCTGTATTGTTAGAAATAAAAGCGACAGATAAGTCTATAAACGCTACAAAATCTGATCCAGTGATAACTTTTTGTAATTATTTAACAACACAGCTTCGTACATTATCACAGGATGACTTCACAAAATGTCAAAGAAAAATATTATCATTTGTATTTGAACTTCAAGATAAGTGAAAAATATCCGTACATCTAATTATCAAAAATTGAAAAACCAAAGATGAGACTATATGAGTTTATTGTTTATGAGTTTATTGTTTATGAGTGTATTGTTTATGAGTGTATTGTTTATGAGTGTATTGTTTATGAGTTTATTGTTTATGTTCAAGGTTTGCAAGCTCTATTTTTTTATGATTTTACAATTACAATAATTTTAAAAGAGGCAAACGTACAATTATATTACGTAGAGTATACAATGTGGTTAATCTTATGTAACTATGTTCAAATGAACATAGCAAAACTGTATTAAGTTTATTTAACTCAGTTTTTTCATCAAAGCGTACAAAACCCGTATTAAGTTAAAGTTTATATAACTGAGTTCTTTATTTTAAAAGCTTCTGATTTATTGCAAAAAATGTTGAATTACGACATTAAAAGCAAGAAATTATATTAATTTCTTTGCGGTATAATTTGCATTTAAAGAAAACCAAGTTTTGTTAAAAATTCATACATAAATTTTATATTATATAAATTTTGTTTATATGATTATAAATTTTATATAATAAAATTTATTACATAACAAATGTTACATTGAGATACATAATTATGTATAAAAAAGATTTAAAGAATTATAATAAATATTATTCAGAGAAAAAAAATTTATATTTATTTACTGTATGTGTACATTTATTTTTATACAACTTATACTAAAAATGGGTAACAACTGTGCCGCAAGCAACACGTAGAACTACGTCAACTGTCACTATTTTATGTTAAAGTATTCGTGATCAAGGGAGGCCAAGGCCCACACAGGGCTGTAGCGCCGAGTTCATCATCAGTGACAGTTGACGTAGTTCTACGTGTTGCTTGCATATATGTAATACTACTATATTGCCAGCATCCATAAGCGGTGCGGGTCGAAACACTACGGTGCCGACAATCACTGTCTGTCTCTATCCAAATTTCCCTTGCCACTTGTGCGCATGCTCGGCAGTTGATGGGCGTGTCGAATGTGAGATCGGTGGAGGGGGGAACTAAAGGTAGAAAGGATAACCGGTGCCTCGAGCCCATAACCTAAGATTTCTGTTAATTGCATCAAATAGTATTTAGTTGTTGTACTGTGATAGATACATATTATTTTACGTTTTTGGGACAATTTTAAAACGTAACTGCAATTTTTTACTAAAATGGGTAAAAGAAAGTGTTATTTATGCGATTACGAATTTGATAAAAATAAGCATATTTCTTTGCACCAGTAAGTATTACACGTATATGTATGTAAATAAATAAATTAACTTTGTGTCTTCGCTGGGTATGTCAAACAAATACATACTTATAAGTATAATACGTTCTAAGAATGAAAGAAAAGAGTGCTGTCACTAATAAAATAATTCTTATTTCAAGCTTCCCAAACCAACATCAGCAGAATCGTAAACAGTGGTTAGAAGTTTGCGGATTGAATGAAACGGATGATGTGTCCCAAATTTTTGTGTGTACACGTCATTTCCATCCACACCATTACTCTGTCGCAAATAAAAGGGTAAGGTTACTTTCTGTAGCTGTACCTAGCAAAGTTATTTTAAGTCCTGAAGCAGAGGTTGGTAAGTGACCAAACATTTCAACAATTATTATATGTCGAGAACAAAAGAAAAATATAATCAGTACCATTAATAAATATTTGGTAAATGCAGGAAAGATTTGTTCTCTTCCACCAAAAAAAAATTCAACGGACATTACCTATGATAATCACAGCATTGTTCAATCGGACGAAATAATACAACCATGTATTCAGAGCGACAATCTTGATATATATATGAGTAATATGGGTTTTTATTTTTATATACTATACATTTGTAATGTAATATTTTATTATTTAAAAAATTATTATTTTTTATTGTAGAGTCCAGCATTGTTTTGGATCATGTCGAAAACATCTGTGAAGACATAAACAACGACAAAGAAAACAGGGAAATGCTCACAATCAATAACGTCATTGCCGATAACAATACAGCAGCTCTATCAAAGTCTCAATGTTACAATGGTAATTCATTTTCATCATTAAATTAATTTTGGCATTTTTTTTTTTTTTAGAAAATATATATTTTGTAGAGTACATAAATAGGTGCACTATAAATGTAATTTATATTTTTTTACATTTTAGGTTTTGAAGAATTAACACCTAAGAAAGAACGTGGTGTTTTACAGCCTCGATACGTTTCCGAAATTGAATTGTCTGATTTTGCTACTCCTCGAAAAGCTAAAAAGACATTAAACTTTATAAAGTCTACAGATGCTAAGAAGTCTAAAGCTATTGCACGACTAAAAGCCGCAAATAGAAAACAGGCTAAACGGATTGTCACTATGAAGCAGATGATGTCTCATCTTCAGAAGAAAGGACTGATCTCGAAGGATGCTGAAGATACTATACTAGTAATACAATACGATTTGCTATATTTTAATTTTAATAATTTTAAGTTTTTATAACATTTAATTTATCATTTTTATTATTAGGGATTGATTCCGGAGAAAATGAAACAAATTTTAAACAAGAAGTTGAAACACAGTAAGAGCTATTCACCAGAGATACGCAGTTTTGCTCTGACTCTACACTCGCCTAAGGCATATAAGTATGTACGTAAGACATGGAATAATCTACTTCCAAGTCCCACAACTATTAGAGAATGGTACCGAGTTGTTGACGGATCACCAGGCTTCACAAAAGAAGCCTTACAAGCAATTGCGTTGCGGTATACAGACTCAAAACCTACAATAGTAAATTTAGTGATAGATGAAATGTCAATACGGGAACAAATTATTTTTGATAAAAACCGATTTTACGGTGGCGTCGATTATGGCACTATATTAAATACATATAATGATAACGATTGCGTTCCTGTAGCTAAAAGTGCCTTAATGTTTATGGCAGTATCTCTTAATGACAATTAGAAAATACCCATTGGATACTTTTTAATTAAAACTTTAAATAGTGTTGAACGAGCCAACCTATTACGTCAGGCATTGCAAGAGTTAAATAACAGTAAATGTAAAGTGTATTCTATCACTTTTGATGGTGCTTCTTCCAACATTAGTATGTGCACTGATTTAGGCGCAAATTTTACATATGGCCCAAAATTTAAACCATATTTTATTAATCCGGAAACAAATGAAGAATGCTATATTTTTTTGACTTCTGCCATATGATTAAATTAGTGAGAAATACGTTAGGCGATAAAAAAATTTTAAAAACAAGCGACAACAATATAATTTCGTGGAATCATATAAAAATGTTGCACGAATTTCAAACAAAAGAATGTTTAAGAGCCGCGAATAAACTAACGAATAAACACATTAATTTTGAGAACAATCGGATGAATGTTAAATTAGCAATTCAAACTCTCAGCGAAAGCGTTTATAAATCATTTGTTTTTTTAATGAGTTTGCCTGATGAGCATGTAAAATCACAATTTAAGGATTGCCTTGAGACAGCAAATTTTTGTTTACAGTTTAACAATATGGGAGATATGTTAAACTGTAAAAATAAATTTTCTAAGCACAACTTTAATACACCATTAAATGAAAGTAATTTCTCAGTTATGCAAGCGTACGCTGAAGGTTTTGAAAAATATATTACAACTTTGCGCTTGGAAGATGGTACGCCAATATTACAGAGCAATAGAAGAACAGGTTTTATAGGATTTATTATTTGTTTACGAAATATGTTTCTATTATTTGAAAAATTAAAGATACACCAAGTGTCTTATCTCTTAACATATAAGTTATCGCAGGATTACTTGGAAACATTTTTTAGTGCGATAAGAGCTCGGGGAGGATTTAATAATAACCCCAATGTAATGCAATTACAAAGCGCTTACAAACGTTTGTTATTACGTAATGAACTCCATGAATTTGAAAATGGTAACTGCTTATTTGATGGAATTGAAATTCTTCATGTGACATCGCGACCAAACAATTTTACATGTCCCATTGGAAATGAAAATGTAAACGAAAGTATTGAGTTTGATAATGAATATGTGAAGTCATTATGCAATTTAACTCCTTATGTTGATAATGTTGTGCAATACATCGCTGGATATATATCATTAAAACTACAAAAAGTTATTGATTGCACTGTATGTAAGGCTCAAGTAATAGGAGAAGAAATGCCTTTGTTATCAAAGATAAAAAATCGAGGGCCTTATTTAAGTCCGTCAAGAGATGTATGCACAATTTGTCAAATATCAGAGAAAATTATACGACAGAATTCTAATAATATTAAACAAATTTATATAAAACAGAAATTGGTTAATGAAGTTTTAAATGCAATTGACATGCCATTTTCAAATTTAGTCATGGAAAATCACATACGTACCCAAAGCATTTTAGACAATCATAAAGTGCAATTATGTAAACATATTGTTAATTTTTATATCAACGCTAGACTGTTTCACGAGAGCAAAAAAATGTCCGAGAAGCAAAAATACGTCCGTTCAAAATTTACAAAACTCGTTCTTTTTAATAATCAATAATTTTAATAATTATAAACTACTGATGTTCTTTAATTTCTAAATTAAAATTGTATTAATGTCGTAAACATTATAAATCAAAATACAGTTAAGTCGTATTTAGTTTTAATCGTAAGAAGTTGAACTTAGCATGTTTGTATGTGATAAATATGTACCTGTTAAAAATAAAAATATGGTAAATATTTTTTAAATAAAAGATATAATGTAAAAAATGTAATTTACTTGTATACAAATTCTTGCAAAAATCCTTATTACATTGATAAATACTAATTACAATTTACTTATGTAAAATAAGGTACACAATTCATATTTTATATAATATAATAATGTATAAATCTTTCTACATGATTAATATTAATTTGTCAATTTTGATTGACGTCAATTTTCATTCAATTTTTCCTCTGTTCCTTTTTTCGTTTACTTTAATGTCAAACAAAGAACTGTTGGAGCAAAACTTCTATTTGCTGTAAAAATAAAAAAACGTATAATTATTAGTCACAAAATAAAAAATAAATAAATTGTGTTAATTTATTGCTTGGTCTAATACAAATAATATTTTATCACATAAACGTGTATTCTATTTAAAAACTAACCTTTTTTGATGCATAAGATTTACATCCATTCTACTTTATTGTGTATTTTTAGGACCTTCTAAGATCACTTCTTTCTTCTGAAGATGAGACAACATCTGTTTCATGTTAGCAATCCGTTTAGCCTGTTTCCTATTTGCGGCTTTTAGTTGTGCAATAGTTTTAGACTTTTTAACATCCACAGACTTTACAAAGTTTAATGTCATTTTAGCTTTTCGAGGAGTAGCAAAATCAGACAATTCAATTTCGGAAACGTATCGAGGCTGTAAAACACGACGGCCTTTCTTGGGTGTTAATTCTTCAAAACCTAAAATGTAAAAAAATATAAATTACATTTATAGTGCACTATTTATGTACTCTACAAAATATACATTTTCTAAAAAAGAAAAAATGCCAAAATTAATTTAATGATGAAAACAAATTACCATTGTAACATTGAGAATCACAGATGTTTTCGACATGATCCAAAACAATGCTGGACTCTACAATAAAAAATAATTTTTAAATAATAAAATATTACATTACAAATGTATAGTATATAAAAATAAAAACCCATATTGCTCATATATATACCAAGATTGTCGCTCTGAATACATTGTTGTATTATTTCGTCCGATTGAACAATGCTGTGATTATCATAGGTAATGTCCGTTGAATTTTTCTTTGGTGGAAGAGAACAAATCTTTCCTGCATTTACAAAATATTTATTAATGGTACTGATTATATTTTTCTTTTGTTCTCGACATATAATAATTGTTGAAATGTTTGGTTACTTACCAACCTCTGCTTCAAGACTTAAAATAACTTTGCTAGGTACAGCTACAGAAAGTAAAGTTATCTTTTTATTTGCGACAGAGTAATGGTGTGGATGGAAATGACGTGTACACACAAAAACTTGGGACACATTATCCGTTTCATTCAATCCGCAAACTTCTAACCACTGTTTACGATTCTGCTGATGTTGGTTTGGGAAGCTTGAAATAGGAATTATTTTATTAGTGACAGCACTCTTTTCTTTCATTCTTAGAACGTATTAGAACGTATTATACTTATAAGTATGTATTTATTTGACATAGTGGACGCAAAGTTAATTTATTTATTTACATACATATACGTGTAATACTTACTGGTGCAAAGAAATATGCTTATTTTTATCAAATTTGTAATCGCATAAATAACACTTTCTTTTACCCATTTTAGTAAAAAATTGCAGTTACGTTTTAAAATTGTCCCAAAAACGTAAAATAATATGTATCACAGTACAACAACTAAATACTATTTGATGCAATTAACAGAAATTTTAGGTTATGGGCTCGAGGCACCGGTTATCCTTTCTACCTTTAGTTCCCCCCTCCACCGATCTCACATTCGACACGCCCATCAACTGCCGAGCATGCGCACAAGTGGCAAGGGAAATTTGGATAGAGACAGACAGTGATTGTCGGCACCGTAGTGTTTCGACCCGCACCGCTTATGGATGCTGGCAATATAGTAGTATTACATATATGGTTGCTTGCGGCACACTTGTTACTGTGCCTTTTCCCCCTTTTTTTGTTTTTTGTTTATTGGTTTTTTGTTTTTTATTTGTTTTTTGTTTGTTATTTTGTTTGTTTTTTTCTTTTTTTTCTTTTGACGTAGAACTACGTCTTTCTCGGGGGGTATGGGGAAATTTGGGGGGCACGACAACGTTTTCTTGCAACGTTTTCTTGCAACGTTTTCATGCAACGTTTTCTTGCAACGTTTTCATGCAACGTTTTCTTTTTCTCGAAAAGTATTAAAGAAAAATATACTTTATTATATAGTTTTTGAAAGCTTTCGATGTAAGCTAAATGTTTTTGGGGTTAATTTTTCGATATGGGTTTTTTCAAATTTGGGGGACACGACTGCAACGTTTTCATGCAACGTTTTTTTTTCTTGAAAAGTATTAAAGAAAAATATACTTTATTATATAGTTTTTGAAAGCTCTCGATGTAAGCTAAATGTTTTTGGGGTTAATTTTTCGATATGGGTTTTTTCAAATTTGGGGGACACGACTGCAACGTTTTCTTGCAACGTTTTCTTGCAACGTTTTCATGCAACGTTTTTTTTTTCTTGAAAAGTATTAAAGAAAAATATACTTTATTATATAGTTTTTGAAAGCTCTCGATGTAAGCTAAATGTTTTCGGGGTTAATTTTTCGATATGGGTTTTTTCTCGAAAAGTATTAAAGGAAAATATACTTTATTATATAGTTTTTGAAAGCTCTCGATGTAAGCTAAATGTTTTCGCAATTTAATAAATAAATAAATGAATGAATAAATGAATGAATGGATTTAATAAATACATAAATGAATGAATGAATGGATGAATGGATGAATGGATGAATGGATGAATGGATGAATGGATGAATGGGTGAATGGATTTAAAAAATAAATAAATGAATGAATGAATGAATGGATGAATGGATGAATGGGTGAATAGATGAATGGGTAAATAGATGAATGGATTTAATAAATAAATGAATAAATGGATGAATGGATGAATGGATAAATGGATGAATGGATGAATGGGTGAATGGATTTAATAAATAAATAAATGCGTGAATGAATGAATGAATGGCTGCCTGGCTGAATGGATGAAAGGATGAATGGCTTTAATCCCTCCCTATGCCTGAATGATTGGATGCCTGCCTGCCTGGCTGCCTGGCTGCCTGGCTGAATGGGTGCCTGGATGAATGGGTGAATTGATGAATGGGTGCCTGGATTTAATAAATAAATCCCTGAATGCCTGAATGGCTGCCTGGATTTAATCCCTAAATCCCTCCCTAAATGCCTGGCTGCCTGGCTCCCTGGCTGCCTGGGTGCCTGGCTGGATGGCTTTAATCCCTCCCTCCCTGCCTGGCTGAATGGCTGAATGGCTGGCTGGGTAAATGCTGCCTGGATTTCCTCCCTCCCTAAATGCTTGCCTGAATGCCTGGCTGCCTGGGTGCCTGGCTCCCTCCCTCCCTGCCTCCCTGCCTCCCTGGGTCCCTGGCTGCCTCGCTGCCTGGGTGCCTGGCTTTCCTCCCTCCCTCCCTGCCTGCCTGCCTGCCTGCCTGCCTGCCTGCCTGGCTGCCTGGCTGCCTGGGTGCCTCGCTGCCTGGCTGCCTGGGTGCCTGGCTTTCCTCCCTCCCTCCCTCCCTTTTTTTCCCCGCCCCTCCCCCCCCTCCCCCCCAAAGCACCCCTCACCAACCAACTACACAAACCCAAAAACAAACCAATAAAAACCAAAAAAAATGGGCACAGTAACAACTGTGCCGCAAGCAACACGTAGAACTACGTCAACTGTCACTATTTCATGTTAAAGTATTCGTGATCAAGGGAGGCCAGGGGCCCACACAGGGCTGTAGCGCCGAGTTCATCATCAGTGACAGTTGACGTAGTTCTACGTTGTTGCTAAAGCTCTCGATGTAAGCTAAATGTAATACAAACAACGTAGAACTAGGTTAACTGTCACTGATGATGAACTCAGCGCTACAGCCCTGTGTGGGCCCTGGCCTCCCTTGATCACGAATACTTTAACATGAAATAGTGACAGATGACGTAGTTCTACGTGTTGCTTGCGGCACAGTTGTTACTGTGCCCATTTTTTTTCAAACATAAATTTATTTTAAAAAAATAAAACAATGTCTTTTTATATTTACTTTTTAATATCTCATACTATGTAGCATTAAAAACATAATTAAAGAATAATATCCGTTATTAAAAATCATATGTCTTTGAAATATCGCCGATCAGTCCGAAGAACTCGATGCTTGTTGGAGAGAACTAGCTCGTCTCGGTCTTGTTAAATCAACTTTAGTTTTTCCTCTACATTTTTTACTCCTGATCAATTAAACTCATTTTACATTTCAGTTTCTACTGCTCTGCTACCTTGCTCATATGCTGACTTTATTTTTGCCATTGACCAGGTGCCTCGTCCATCTCATCGTCCTGAGTTTGTTTGCTCTGCCATAACGCCAGACATGGTCCATAAACTCATTTCTACAAGACCTCTTTATTCTTATGCGTCAGGATCGGACAACATACCTCTTTATATTTTGCGAATTGCTTGGCCTACGATTACATCGTGTCTAACTGTTTTATTTAACCGCTCATTAGAAACCTCTTCATTTCCGTCTCAGTGGAAGCGGACGCTCATCCGCCCTCTTTCTAAGATTTGTATTCCTCTCTCTCTGTCTGATACACGACCGATAGCCAATCTGCCCGAATTGTCTAAAATACTTGAAAGGATCGTTGCCTCACAGATCACTGACTACTTAATCAAGCATGACCTCTTAAATCCTAAACAGTCCGCGTATTGTCCGAGTCATAGCACTCAGTCGGCACTTCTGCATGTTAGTGATGACATTAGGAAGGCGATTGACAATGGACTTGTGATGATTATGGTTCTTTTTGATTTTAGTAAGGCGTTTGATACAGTTCCACATCTTCGACTTCTGATTAAGCTGAAGGAGTTAGGTTTTTCTAACCCTGTTCTCATATGGATTTATTCATACTTAACGGGCCGTTCTCAGGCGGTGATTGATGATGCAGGTAATCTCTCGTCGTGGCTATTTACATTATGTGGTGTACCTCAGGGCTCCGTGCTCGGTCCACCTTTATTTTTCTTGTATATTAATGATATTAGCGAAGTCTTGTTATATTCAGAACACATGATTTTTGCTGATGATGTCCAGATTTATTGCGCATGTCCACCTTCTGATATTCTCCATAATCTTAACCTGATCTCTAAGGATGCTAATGCTATTTTCGATTATGCATTGGTAAATAGTCTGAAACTTAACCCTGCCAAGTCCAAGGTAATCGTATCCGGCAGTTGTAGGAATGTCAACAACATAGACCTCAACCTTCTTCTACCTATCATTGTAAACAATACATCTTTACCATTTGTTAGTGAGGTGAGGAATCTGGAAGTTAATTTTGAGTCTAATCTCTCTTGGAGGAAGCATATTTTGCATGTCTCGCAAAAGGTTCACTGGGCGTTATATAAGCTAAAATTTAATAAAAATTCTCTCCCACCTAAGCTGAGAATTAAGCTTGTGATGACTTTAATTCTACCCCATCTAGATTATTGTTGCCTGGTTTACCATGGCTTGAGTGACGATCTTAACACTAAATTACAGAGACTTGTGAATTGCTGTATAAGATTCATTTATAATTTGTGGCGGGATGAGCATATTACTCCGTATAGACGTCGCCTGGGATGACTTTCGGTTGAGAACAGAAGGCGGTACTTTCTTGGATGTCAGATGTATCGGATACTTCATTTGTCCTCACCTTTATACTTGTGTGAACTTTTTACTCTACTTGACCCGTTGCTTAGGAGATCATACCGACTTGCTGCTTCATCTGCTTAAACCTTTCATATTCCTGCTCACAGAACGGTTACTTATAGAAATTTTTTCCAACTTTTCTCCATAAATTTTTGCATTTTTTCCCTAGTGCAATTACATCTGCATTTTCTCTTGCATTTTTCAAGAGCCTTTTTCGCATGTTTTTGCTTTCGTCAGAATCTGAGTGATGAGTCTTTTGTTCTTTTGTTCTTGCGTACTACATTCTATTCTTTCTTAAATTTAGTTTGCGTAGTGCTACTCTATTAGTTTTAAGTTGCGTTAACTTTAAGGAGAGTTAGCTGTAAGCTAGCTTTAAGTGGTATATTGTTTGTGAGGGAGCATGCGCATGTTTTTACAACTACAGATTGTATGCGTACTACATGCTGTTCTTTCTTAAATTTAGTTTGCGTAGTGTTATTCTGTAAGTTTTAAGTTGCGTTAATTTTAAGGAGAGTTAGTTGTAAGGTTGCTTCAAGTGGTATATTGTTTGTGAGATAGCATGCGCATGTTTTTACAACCACATATTGTATTCACTCTTTGCCCTTTAGCCTTGCTTGGGCATAATAAAATTATTTATCTATCTATCTATCTTCCTCTCCATCTCCCTCTCCCTCTCCCTCTCTCTCTCTCTGCGTGAGTATTGGTACATGTCTGTTCTGTTGCTCCCGCTTCATAAGGATAAATCTCTGCCGTAAACTGCCTCCGGGCTCCTTTGTTACAGGCGTAGGCAGGCTTTTTATCTGCGTATTGAAGGCATTAAATCAATCTTTGTGACTTGTCTCCTGCATTCGATTTATTCTGGTTGAAAGAAGCTGCCGGTTTCCTAACCTCAGTTGAGAGTGGTGTGGATCTTTTGCATGTGTGCTTCTTATCTGCTCCTTCTGCACTCTACTGCTTGTGGTGCATGTGGCGTGCGTGGATCTGGTGACGTGGACGTGGGTTGATACGCTTGCGTGCTGCTATTGGCTGGGCTTTTGGACATCCTGGCTGCATCGTGTGACACGGGCTTCCTACATACGGAAATGGAATCGCGTGTGTGTGACAGATGCAAGAAGCCGATCGTCAACGACTTGCGCGAGTGCGAGGGATGTAAGAAGCTGTTCCACCCTGGCTGTGTAAAACCGTATGCTGCATACAAGTGAGCGGGATCCGTTAGCGCACGGTGCGATAGCGCACAGCCCGATAGCACACGTCGAATTTAAAATAATTCCCGATAGCCCACATCCCTTTAGCACATGTCCCGATAGCACACCAAATAAATGGCGCACTATCCCGATAGCGCACGAACTAATATGCACATTTGCCCGATAGCACACAAGAAAATGAAACATAGTACCGATAGCGTACGAAATGTTGGAAGCATTATCCCGATAGCGCACGCACGTTTCTTTCCCGATAGCGCACGAGGTGCGCTAAAGGGACGTGTGCTAAAGAGAAAAGACGCGTTTCTTTCCCGATAGCGCACGCACGTTTCTTTCCCGATAGCGCACGAGGTGCGCTAATGGGACGTGTGCTAACGAGAATAGACACGTTTATTTCCCAATAGCGCACGCACGTTTCTTTCCCGATAGCGCACGAGGTGCGCTAAAGGGACGTGTGCTAAAGAGAAAAGACGCGTTTCTTTCCCGATAGCGCACGCACGTTTCTTTCCCGATAGCGCACGAGGTGCGCTAATGGGACGTGTGCTAAAGAGAAAAGACGCGTTTCTTTCCCGATAGCGCACGAGGTGCGCTACAGGGACGTGTGCTAAAGAGAAAAGACGCGTTTCTTTCCCGATAGCGCACGAGGTGCGCTAAAGAGACGTGTGCTAAAGAGAAAAGATGCGTTTCTTTCCCGATAGCGCACGAGGTGCGCTAAAGGGACGTGTGCTAACGAAAAATGACACGTTTATTTCCCGATAGCGCACGCACGTTTCTTTCCCGATAGCGCACGAGGTGCGCTACAGGGACGTGTGCTAAAGAGAAAAGACGCGTTTCTTTCCCGATAGCGCACGCACGTTTCTTTCCCGATAGCGCACGAGGTGCGCTAAAGAGACGTGTGCTAAAGAGAAAAGATGCGTTTCTTTCCCGATAGCGCACGAGGTGCGCTAAAGGGACGTGTGCTAAAGAGAAAAGACGCGTTTCTTTCCCGATAGCGCACGCACGTTTCTTTCCCGATAGCGCACGAGGTGCGCTAATGGGACGTGTGCTAAAGAGAAAAGACGCGTTTCTTTCCCGATAGCGCACGAGGTGCGCTAATGGGACGTGTGCTAACGAGAATAGACACGTTTATTTCCCAATAGCGCACGCACGTTTCTTTCCCGATAGCGCACGAGGTGCGCTAAAGGGACGTGTGCTAAAGAGAAAAAACGCGTTTCTTTCCCGATAGCGCACGAGGTGCGCTAAAGAAAAAAGATGCGTTTCTTTCCCGATAGCGCACGAGGTGCGCTAAAGGGACGTGTGCTAACAAAAAATGACACGTTTATTTCCCGATAGCGCACGCACGTTTCTTTCCCGATAGCGCACGAGGTGCGCTACAGGGACGTGTGCTAAAGAGAAAAGACGCGTTTCTTTCCCGATAGCGCACGCACGTTTCTTTCCCGATAGCGCACGAGGTGCGCTAAAGAGACGTGTGCTAAAGAGAAAAGATGCGTTTCTTTCCCGATAGCGCACGAGGTGCGCTAAAGGGACGTGTGCTAAAGAGAAAAGACGCGTTTCTTTCCCGATAGCGCACGCACGTTTCTTTCCCGATAGCGCACGAGGTGCGCTAAAGGGACGTGTGCTAAAGAGAAAAGACGCGTTTCTTTCCCGATAGCGCACGCACGTTTCTTTCCCGATAGCGCACGAGGTGCGCTAATGGGACGTGTGCTAACGAGAATAGACACGTTTATTTCCCAATAGCGCACGCACGTTTCTTTCCCGATAGCGCACGAGGTGCGCTACAGGGACGTGTGCTTGTGTGAATAGACGCGTTTTTTACACTTTGCAGAGGAATGAGTATGTATCGCTAAAATAAAAGTATTTGTAAAATTTATATTGAGAAACTTACACACACACACACACGCGCGCGCGCACACGCGCGCACGCACG
>JASTWK010001194.1:30000-45569 GCA_030770225.1 Temnothorax unifasciatus
AGAAACGCATCTTTTCTCTTTAGCACACGTCTCTTTAGCGCACCTCGTGCGCTATCGGGAAAGAAACGCATCTTTTCTCTTTAGCACACGTCTCTTTAGCGCACCTCGTGCGCTATCGGGAAAGAAACGTGCGTGCGCTATCGGGATAATGCTTCCAACATTTCGTGCGCTATCGGTACTATGTTTCATTTTCTTGTGTGCTATCGGGCAAATGTGCATATTAGTTGGTGCGCTATCGAGATAGTGCGCCATTTATTTGGTGTGCTATCGGGACGTGTGCTAAAGGGATGTGGGCTATCGGGAATTATTTTAAATTCGACGTGTGCTATCGGGCTGTGCGCTATCGCACCGTGCGCTAACGGGACCCTCCCCATACAAGTATGCGGAAGAGTGCTGCAGATCTCTTGCAGCCTCACTCGATGCACCTCTTACGCCGGTCACCGATCCGAGTGTGCATGCCTTTAATTTTTCGAGCGGTGTATCGGATGCTTCAAACATGCAGTCCACAGCTACCGATGGTCTGCTGCGATCGATCTTGTCCAGGCTGGACGAATCGGAAAAGAGAATCGCTGCTAGGTTCGACGAACTGGATGGTAAGATCACCGCCAGGTTGGACGAGTCCGACAGAAAGATCGCTGCCTTCATCAGCCGTCAGGAGTCTCTGAATGCTGATGTCGCGCAAAAGCTGGACCAAATACCCGAGGTTCTAAGGATTGTGGCGGATCACGGTGGTCGGATTGCGGAATTGGAGGCTCGGGGCGCGCGTTTGGTTGGCTCTCAGCGGGCCAGTGGCGGGTCGTCTGCCTCGTCGCGGGTCTCTCGAACGTCGGACATCATCATTTCGGGCATTCCATGTGTCTTCACTGATGCGTCTGACGAGATTGTTGTCAAGGTTTTTCGTGCGCTCGGCGTTGCTCAGCTTGTTTCCGACGTTCTCGAGACTCGTGATGTGGGGCTGAGGAATGTGTCCATGACGCGTGATGGGGCCGCTCCCCTTGCTTCTGCCTCTGATCCTCGCGCTGATTCCGCTAGACGCGTGAGATCGATTATAGTTGCTCTCAAGTCCAGAGAGATTTCTGATTATATTTTGCGGGTCATGCGTCGCAAGGGCCGTCTTACCGTCAGCGATGTTTTTTCTAATGATATTCCCGGGCATATTTATCTCAATGAACTACTTCCTACCGACACCTATAATTTATTACGTCGGACTAGAGTCACGGCTAGGCAGCTGTCCTATAAATATACATGGAGCAGGGACGGGCAGATTTTTGTTCGCAAGGACCAAGGTTTGCCTCCAATATTGATAACCTCGGAGGCTGATCTTGAACAGCTTCACTGACCTGTATCGGCGGATGTGGTCCCTTCTGCCTTGCGTCGTCTCAAGATTGCGTGCTTCAATGCCTGCTCCCTTCCTACCCATCTCGAATCGGTCCAGGCTTTCTTAGCGTCAAACTTTTTTCATATTATTTCGATTTCAGAGACCTGGCTTCATGCACACATTTCTGATGACTTAGTTCGCATCCCGGGATATTATTTGTTACGTGCCGACAGGGAGGGCAGGGAGGGTGGAGGTGTGGCTTGCTATATCCATGACTCGCTGCGCGCGCGTGTTTTGACGGCGTCGTCTCCGTCTTTCTCTAATGAGCCTGAATATCTTGTTCTCGACGTTTGCGGCAACGCATGCGAGCCTCTCCTTTTTACTTCAATGTATCGCAGACCGAGAGGAAAAAACTTTGGTAAATATGTTGACGCTCTATCTTCGGTTATGCATAACTATAAGAATATCATTATTTCCGGTGACTTAAACTGCAATCTCCTTGCTTCTTCGTATGAACCCAATCACCTTAGAGACGTAGTCTCACAATTGTCGCTTTACATTGTCGAGTCGCATTCGACCTATCACACTCCTTCCTCCGACTCATGGCTTGACGTTTTCATTGTCGATAGTCCTGATAAGGTATTATTGTTTCGCAAGTCGGATGTACCCTTCATCAATGGTCATGATCTTATCGAGTTGACGTATTCGTTTGCGGTTCCGTCCCTTGCTAAGCGTACTTTGGTTCGCCGGAACTATAAGGATTTTGATGAGCAGAGTTTTGTTCAAACTCTCACCTCAACGTTGTCTTCTTCTTTTGCTGTTGATTTTGGCGATGCGGATCTTGGTGAGCCTGACTTGGACGTTATCCTTGAAACCATAGTCACAGACTTTGCTGCCAGTTTAAACAAGCATGCACCTATCTGCACTTTCAGCGTTACTCGTCCATCTGCGCCTTGGCTTACTAATGTTCTTGCTCGCAGGATTCGGCATCGCAATCGTCTTTACAATAATGCTCGAAGATCTGGTAGCGTTCTAGATTTTCATATTTATAAGCAATATAGGAATAGTCTCACTAATGATTTGAGACAGGCAAGAGAGCACTTTAACATGTCAAGATTGAGTGCAATTTCAGACCCATCCAGATTATGGCGTGAGCTTACCAGTCTTGGCCTTGTTGAGTCGCCTTTGTCCTCACCGCTTAACTTCTTTTCACCTGATACTCTCAATGCTCATTATGCCTCTATCTCCAACTGCTTTCCTTCATGTTCTCAATCTCAATTTTCCGACATTATCTCATCCATAGTGCCTAATGCTCCACTTTTCAGTTTTACCTCTATAACCAGTGAAGATCTACGTAATTTCGTTTCCTCATCCTCCGTTTCCCTAGCTTCAGGTTACGATCAACTTCCACTTTACGCTATAGCCTTAGCCCTGCCTAGTATTGGTAATCTCCTCACCTCACTTTTCAATAGTTGTCTCAAACTTGGTCACTTTCCGTCCCTGTGGAAGCGAGCCATACTTCGCCCGCTGTCCAAAGTCAAATCTCCCGCTTCTCCTTCAGACACTAGGCCAATTGCCAACTTGTGCGAGCTCTCTAAGTTGTTTGAGAGAGTTCTACATCGCCAAATCACGGACTTTATTAATGCTCATCATATTCTTGACGATCGGCAGTCTGGATACCGCAAGCGTTATTCCACCCAGTCAGCCTTGCTGCGATTATTCCATGATATAAAGTGCGCCGTTGATGTAGGTGAAGTACTTATCCTTGTCCTTCTCGACTTCAGCAAGGCTTTTGACACTGTCTATCATCTTGTACTGCTGACCAAACTCAGGCGATTGGGGTTTTCTGATTCAGCCCTCAAGTTAATTTTTTCTTATCTCACTGGTCGATCTCAAGCCGTCGTTGACCTTGAAAGAGTGTTCTCTGACTGGTTGTCCGTTACTTCTGGTGTTCCGCAGGGATCCGTTCTAGGCCCTCTCCTTTTCTCGCTTTTCATTAATGATATCGGAGCCTTCCTCAGGTTCACCGAGCACATTGTATTTGCTGATGACACGCAGATTTATCGTAGAAGTCTTCTTAGCCAACTTAATGTCGCCTTGCAACTCGTTGCTCACGACGTGGGTGTCATTTCTGAGTTTGCTGCGTGTAATGGATTGACTCTCAATCTCAGCAAATCCAAAGTCCTGATTCTCGGTAGTAGGAGTCATGTTAGCTATTTAAATCTCAGTGACTTACCCCTCATTTCAGTCAATGGTACCTCCATCCCATTTGTTACGGAGACACGAAACCTTGGAGTTATTATGCGTTCTGATTTGTCTTGGGCAAACCACGTCTCACATATTTCCAAGAGAGTACATTTTACATTGCATAAGCTGAAATTTCACAAGAATTCCCTATCACTTAATCTGCGTGTAAAACTCGTGACCACTTTGATCTGGCCTTTGTTGGACTACTGCTCCCTTGTGTACAATGATGTAACTGATGAACTTAACAACAAGCTTCAGAGGCTTTCAAACTGTGCCGTACGTTTCGTTTTTAATTTAAGGCGCGACGAACACATCACGCCCTACCGACATCGGCTAGGGTGGCTGACGGTTAAGCATCGACGCCTCTACTTTCTAGGCATTGAAATGTACAAGGTGTATCACAACATGTCTCCTACATACATCACGGAAATTTTCACTGATCCTAACCCTTCAGTTAGGCGATCATCACGTCTTGCCACACCTCATTCTTTCTATGTTCCTATCCACAGAACCGAGGCCTATCATAAGTCCTTTCATCTTGCAGGCGTCTACTTATGGAACTCGCTTCCTACTGACGTAGTATCAGCAACGTCTGTCGCCGGTTTTAAGAGTAAACTTTACGACCATCTTCTTTTGCTTGAGCGTAGTTCGATCTAGAGCTTCGTTGCTCTCTGCCTGTTATGCATGATCTGGTTTCAGTGTCGACTTATTTCTTTTTGTTTTATTAACTTAAGTGTCAACCTATTTCTTTTTTGTTCCATTGGCTTAAGTTACTTTTTACCTTAAGTATGCGGTTTATACACATCTGCCACAATTGTACTGTTCTTTTCTTACTCATTTTTATTTACATTTTTATTTTTTATTTTTATTTTCATTTATGTTTAATTTTACTTCATTTCATTTTTGTATAATACTGATGTAATTCTTTATTTGCCTAAAGTCAGTGACTATGGCATAAATAAACCAATCAAATCAAATCAAATCAAATCCCCCCTCTCTCTCTCCTCCCTTCCTTTCTCCCTTCCTCCTTCCCTCCCTCCCCCCCCTCTCTCTCTCCTTTCCTCCCTCCCTCCCTCCCCCTCTCCCTCTCCCTCTCTTTCTTCTTTCCCCTCTCCCCCCTCTCTCTCTCCCCCTCCCTCCCTTTCTCCTTCCCTCTTTTTCCTTCCCCCCCTCCCTTCCTCCCTCCCTTCCCCATCCCTCCTTCCTCTCTCTCTCTCTCTCTCTCTCATCTCTCTCTCTCCTCTCTCTCTCTCTCTCTCTCTCTCTCTCTCTCTCCTCTCTCTCTCTCTCTCTCTCTCTCTCTCCTCTCTCTCTCTCTCTCTCTCTCTCTCTCTCTCTCTCTCTCTCTCTCTCTCTCTCTCTCTCTCTCTCTCGCAACCGGTTTAAAAAAATCTGTATCGGACTTGTTTTATCATAAATGGAACTTCTTAAGCTTTAAGATGAGATGTCAATTATTACTCTACGATTATTAGTTTCGAAGATCTAAACGTTCAAAGTGTTACATGTTTTCGTTGCATCTACAAGAGCTAAACTTTCTAACGCTATTATATCTAAACGGTAAGAAATAGAGAGTTTAGACTTGTTTGATCATAAATTGGACTTTTTAAGCTTTAAAATGAGATGTCAATCATTACTCTACGATTATTAGTTTCAAAGATCTAAACGTTCAAAGTGTGACATGTTTTTGTTGCATCGTGCACCCGATATTACCCCCTCTACTGCGGAGAAAGACGTAGTTCTACGTCAAAAGATATAATATATTGTAATTGCTATGATTCTTAAAATATAACATTAAATTGCTTTATGTAGATGCATTTAACACATATGCATCTTGCCAAGGTACAGAGCCTTCTTCTACAAAATCTTGAGCAAATATATCTCTAATTTGTGCTGCTAATCGCGAGTGTGTATTACTTCCCATTGAACGAATATCTTCAAAAGCAGTTGCATTTTTTTGTACAAAATTTTGACACATATTAATACTATTTGCATAATGTGACGTTGATAATAAAAAATTATGAAGGCAGACGGTTGCTTTAACTATGCTTTCAATTGTTTTTAGTGATGCATTAATAGGTTTCCTATAAATCCTCCATTTACTATCTATAATGCCAAACGCATTTTCCACAACACGCTTGGCTCGACTCAGTCTTTTATTAAATATTTCTCTGATTCTATTCAATCGATTACCGGGATATGGTCTAAGAGTATATTCATTAAGTTGGAAAGCAGCATCACCCACAAGCATATATGGAACAGAAATATTAGAATTTGACAGCGGACGTGGAGGTGGTAACTCCATTTGTCTATTTTCAAATCGCTGTCCTATAATAGATTTTTTGAAAATTCCTCTATCATGATGCCTTCCTTGGGCACCAGTATCGACCATTAAAAACTCATAAGATGCTGATACTACCGCCATAAGATGTGTTGCCCTTTATAATTATAAAAAGTCAACCCTGCATGTGGCAGTGCCTGTAAAAAATGTTTATTTTAAATATAGGTAAAATTTATATGATATAGATAAAAGTATGTAAAAATTTTAATATGCCATACCTGTATTACAACATGCTTCCCATCGATAGCTCCTATACAATGCGGAAAGTTCCATTTTCTAGAGAAATCATCTCCTTCCATCGTTGTTGAGAGGGTTGAAATAAAACACGATGTTGTAAAGTCTTCCAAATAGCTTCACATGTCTCTTGAATTATACCAGAAACAGTAGATTTACCTAAACAATATAACATTGCGAGTGATGACATTAAATCACCAGATGCTAAGTATCTGCAAGTATATATGGAGGGGTTAAAGCCATAGTGGTGTAAGTCACTTTTTTTAACCTATCGAGTTAAGTTCATATATGCAGTCTATACATGCAGATATGTTGAAAAAAGAAGAAAAAAAAGTTGTCAAAAAAATTGACTTACACCACTATGGCTTTAACCCCTCCATATTAACATTAGGCTTGTTCGCGTTGCTTGAAATCCCCAAACATTTTTGCACTTGAAATGAGATATATATTCGGCCGTTGGAGAGAGAGAAAGCGAAGATGCTGAGTGCAAAAAGTGCAAGCACGCGAACAGACCCATTATAAAAGTAAAAATATACACAAATAAAAATATATTTCATTGGCAGGATAAAATACATAATAATATATAATGTCAACATACCGCAAAGTTATTAACAACCGGATAGCAGGTGGAATTTGTTTTCGACAGTTTGTTTCTTGTTTTCGTATAATTGGTTCAATTGAATTAAGTAATTCATCGAAAGAATCAGGCATCATTCGTATATAATTATAATACCAAACCACGTCCCGAAAACGCATTTCTTGCACTAATCTTGAAACTTCACCTCTAATTTCTCGTCCAAAAATACATGCTCTAATCCATACTCTTTTTCTCTTTTTCTTTTTATTTCTTATTTGATTTATTCTCTGCAAATAAATTATCTTCAATAACAAATTTAACAGTTTTCTTTTCTTTCTTAAAAGCCCTGAAATATCCATTTCAAATGCTTTTAAAATTCTTTTTGTGTTTAGGTTGTGACCGGACGATGCCACTTAAGAGCACGGATCACGCGTTATGTCTTCCTATTTCACGGTCGCCACTCGGTTTGACCTTGAACTACCGAGAAGGTTTAAGGACTTCGTATCCCTTTCTAATAATATGCTTTATGTTTCAGATGGACGTCCCGACAGGATCGTCGATGCTGCTTCGGTTCCCCGGATCCTCGCTTTATCCGCATACCGGATCGCCGGATGTCTCCCTAATTAATACTAATTAATCGCTAATACTCTTCCCCTGTTTCAGGTTCCCGCCATGGATGGATCATCGCTGCTGCTGGACTTCCCCGGATCCTCGCTTCATCGCATACCGGATCGTCGCTGGACCACGATTGATTATCGCCGATGGACAGGGTAAGTAGTAGGTGAGTATGGATAATTAAGTAATTAATCTTAAGCCCTTTGGTTAAGAATTAACAATTCTTTAATTGTAGATTATTATTCCAGCACTACAAGCCGTCTCACAATTGTCGTACTTATGCTTCGCAACGTCGGACTACGCCTCGGCGTGGGCAACGCTTTATTTGCAATAAGTCGCACAATTATTTATCACTTTTAATATACAATGTTCGTGCGCACAATCAACGCCGGAGTATTCGGTGGCTTTATACAATGATTAACCCCGTCCGCACAATATGTCGTAGCCGCGCAACACGATGTTCGCGGTTGTAGTATACCCGATACGCACTTCCGTTAGTTAACAAGTCCGAATTTCAACTCGTCGTTTTGTTTAACACTCGATTGTAATTGGCAACTGCGTGCCTCTCGCTATCGTTGAACGAGATAATTTAACGCGATAGTACGCGGAAGTTCCCGGTTGTTAAGTAACACGTATGCTGTGAGAGCGGAGTGAGACACGTCTGATCGCTACGGCTATACCCGAGAGACTGCCTCGAATCAGTGCCGCCAGAAAATGAGACGCGGCCCGGTCGTCATGGAGATGGAGGGGATACTCACACAAAACATGAGCCACGTCCGTGTGCGCTCTGTGCTTCGGTTGCCTTCGGCTGAATAAAAGAAGGCAGACATATGATCTTCTGTCCTTCTTCCTCCCGCTCGATCCGTACCATAACTCGGGTGTCCGCATTTGGTTTTACCACGCACTGGCAATATTATATGTATATGTACATACAATTTGTAATACTAAAATGAATTAAAATATTAAAATATTAAATATTAAATAAAAATAAATAATGTAATGATACACGATAATAACATACCTACGATAATTCTTTCGCGTAAACGGGATTTTGTAGTAACTTACGATAATTCACTCCGCGTGAACGAGTGAATTATTGTTAGTTACTACAGAAGGAACGCTCGCGTAAACGCAGTATATTTCTATTTCTACATTTAATTTAATATTTTTGTTACACAAGTAGAAATCGCACAGCAATTTACATTTTTGCAACCAGTATTTTTTTACTTTCCTGAAAGCGAGAATCGTGTATAATTGTGCAGACCATTGTGCAGATATGCGACCAATATATTAATATTAAGACACCCGAATTTCCCAAAGTCTCGTGGAAACTTATACTGTCGATTTTATTAAAGTCTACATCCAATAACAAAAATATATCATCATGAGAAGCGAAATTGAAGGTGGGATCACGCATTCCCGCCTCGCCGAATGTACAATAGCCACTGACAAGGGAACGGTCGGAAGTGTCCCTCACCGATTTGGATGGGCTTTGGATATGTTGTAGAGCATCAAAAAATATTAGACACGTATTTTTTTTTAAGTGCTTATCTCGACGTTTAGGGGTTGAAACAACCCCTCGAAAATAACGGATTTTATGGTTTTTAGCGAATATCTTCGAAAATATAAGGCGTAACGACAAAAATATTATATGAAATGTTTATGGTTTTTTGTGCTCTTTACAATGGCGTAATCAGATTTTTTTAATTTGTCAAATTTTTTAATTTAATTCCACCCCCACCTATTATTTTTGCCAAATATAACAATTTTTCCAACGCAAATTTAAGAGCGTCAAATGCCAAATACATCCATGTATATTTTTATTATAATTCCATTATTCGATTTTTGGCAAGACTAGATGATATGTGGTATATAGGCGTCGCGCTGTAGATAGGTGTTAGCGTTATTTCTGTTCAGTTACGCTGTACGCTTAAAAATTTCCATTTTAACTCCGGGATGACCGAAAGCGCTGATGCAAAGGCCAGCACAAGGCGCTGACAGCGAGAGGTTAACGCTATTTCGAGAGTCCTAGACTAACAATAGAATGTCAACTCCGACATTATAAATACCGCCGAATTGTAAGATCGGGCGGGCAGTCGCAAATCATAATCTGAACGAACACGTGCGTCACATTAAGCGCTACAATAATATACTATCTCGGTTACGGTACAACAAAACCAACAACCAAATTCACGCATTTGAATATCATTTGCTTGTGTCATAATTCCAAAAAGCAAGCATTTCAGATCATGAGTCTGAAGTGCTAAAGAACTGTATTGTACGCTGTCGTTTTGTGAACATGTAAGTGCATTTTTATTGTTAACTTTTATTGGTTTCTTACACTTGTTACTTTTTTCTTTGATATTGAATATTTAATATAATTTTTTATTCAGCTCTTACTCAATTTCTTTGCCAGTCTTGCCAGTTGACTATATAATCTTTTTTTGCTTATAAAATGTCACGTTGTAAGCATCTACTATAGTATATTGTGCACCCAAGGGGAGAAACACAGCGTTTTTCAGACGAGTTGTGAAGTTTGTCACCCGAGCCAAAGGCGAGAGCGGCAAATCACAACGAGTCTGAAAAAGCTTTCGCCCCGAGGTGCACACGATATTTTCACAATACTTTTACGGAAAGTTTGACTTCTATGCCTAGAGAAAGGCCGAGAGTGGTCAGTTTCAAGCCAGGGCTTACTTTCCTTCCCGGAAAGTGATTACTTTCCTCCCTAGGGAGGAAGTGGTTACTTTCCGACCGCCTATGCCGCTCTGGCGTGAAATTGGCCGCTTTCGCCCCTCTCTACAAACATGGAAAGTCGAACTTTTCGTGGAGGTGTTGTGAAATAGTTATTTGTGTAACAAGTATGGGAAGTTTGAGAATGGACACGATGTGCGGAGTGGACGCACGTGCCGAAGGCGAGTGCAATCACCCGCACGAGTGTCCAATTCTCAACCAGCACGTGTTATACATTTTATTTTATATTACAAAGTGCGTGGAAAGGGGCCTATTGCGTGCGCGCCATCTGTGCGACGGATGGCCGATTCCGCACGCGTGAGAGATTTCTCACTCGAAGCCGTACGGGATTATCTCATTCCCGCACGGGTTCCGAGTGGGGAATTTCTCGCGTGGAAAATTGGCTATTTGTCGCACAGATGGCGCGCGCGGAATGGGCCACTTTCCACGCACGTGTGATATAATAGTATTTGTGCAACAAGTGCCGTAAGATGGAAATTCCCGGGTGCGGGGTTGACGCACGAGCCGAAGGCGAGTACGGTCAACGCACCCGGGAATTTTCATCTTTACGCACGTCGTGCACACCCTATTTTATGCCGCAAGTGCGTGGAAAGTGGTGCATCACGCGCGCGTAGCGTGCGTAATGTGCCACTTTCCATGCACGTGTTGCATAAAATTATTTTTGTGCCACCAAGGGGCGAAAGTAGCGTTTTTCAGACGAGTGTGAAGTTTTGCCGCCCTCGCCTTCGGCTCGGGCGGCGAATCACACGAGTCTGAAAAAGCTTTCGCCCCGAGGTGCACACGATATTTTTCACAATACTTTTACGGAAAGTTCGACTTCCATGCCTAGAGAGAGGCGAGAGTGGTCAATTTTAAGCCAGGGCTTACTTTCCTCCCTAGGGCGGAAAGTGGTTACTTTCCTCCCTAGGGCGCAAGTCAAGTGATTACTTTTCCACCGCTAAACAGGGAGGAAAGTTGTTACTTTTTTCCCTAGGGAGAAAAGTGGTTACTTTCCGCCCGCTATGCGGCACCTGGCGTGAAATTGGCCGCTTTCGCCCCTCTCTACAGGCATGGAAAGTCGAACTTTCCGTGGAGGTGTTGTGAAAAAAAAATTAACTTTATTAACTAAAAATACTATTTCACAACACCTCCACGAAAAGTTCGACTTTCCATGTTTGTAGAGAGAGGCGAAAGCGGCCAATTTCACGCCAGAGCGGCATAGCGGGCGGAAAGTAATCTCCCTAGGGAGGAAGGTAATCACTTTCCGGGAAGAAAAGTAAGCCCTGGCTTGAAACTGACCACTCTCGCCTCTCTCTTGGCATAGAAGTCAAACTTTCCGTAAAAGTATTGTGAAAAATATCGTGTGCACCTCGGGGCGAAAGCTTTTTCAGATTCGTGTGATTTACCGCTCTCGCCTTTGGCTCAGGTGACAAACTTCACACTCGTCTGAAAAACGCTGCTTTTTCCCCTTGCACAATATACTATAGTAGATGCTTACAACGTGACATTTTATAAGCAAAAAAGATTATATAGTCACTGGCAAGACTGGCAAAGAATTGAGTAAGAGCGGAATAAAAAATGATATTAAATATTCAATATCAAAGAAAAAAGTAACAAGTGTAAGAAACCAATAAAAGTTAACAATAAAAATGCACTTACATGTTCACAAAACGACAGCGTACAATACAGTTCTTTAGCACTTCAGACTCATGATCTGAAATGCTTGCTTTTCGGAATTATGACACAAGCAAATGATATTCAAATGCGTGAATTTGGTTGTTGGTTTTGTTGTACCGTAACCGAGATAGTATATTATTGTAGCGGTTAATGTGACGCATGTGTTCATTCAGATTATGATTTGCGACTGCCCGCCCGATCTTACAATTCGGCGGTATTTATAATGTCGGAGTTGACATTCTATTGCTAGTCTAGGACTCTCGAAATAGCGTTAACCTCTCGCTGTCAGCGCCTTGTGCTAGCCTTTGCATCAGCGCTTTTGGTCATCCCGGAGTTGAAATGGAAATTTTTAAGCGTACAGCGTAACTGAACAGAAATAACGCTAACACTTATTGTGGGGTAGGATATCAGGTGAAGGTGCGTCGATTCCCACAATAATCAGTCGTTCAATTAGGTAAAATCTCGCTAGGTTTATTCATGCTCTAATTACAGGATAGGAATATTTCTTGGATGTGTACGTGATTGGTGTAGGAAATCACGATGTAGTGTTAATGCGGTGAGTTGTGTATTGCTTGTCCCGACAGTTAGATTCGAGGAGGCCGGAGCTTGGAAAGGAGTCTTGAAGTTCTTTGGAGACGAGGCCAGTATATGCGTCACCACAGAGTGCTTTGGTTGGAGCTGGATGCGTGGTACTCGGGATGGCCGGTCGGTGAGGTGTGGCTTTCGCGGGAAGAAAGTATCTACCTTGGAGATCAGAAACAGACCCTTCGTCTTGGCCTCAGGAACAGGAATCGGAAGTCGGAGTTGGAGAAGGCAACGCCTTGGTCTCGGTATGGTCCGGTGAGCTGGGTCGTAGATGACCCAGGAAACCTTCCTGTGGCAGAGTATCTGTTGACTCTTACCACAAGAAGTTAACGCCCTGCAAGGCAGGTATGAACGAAGGCCCGAAGAGCACGCTCCGTAAACGAAGGGCCCTGACGAGCACGCTCCGTAACGAAGGCCCTGAAGAGCACGCTCCGTAAACGAAGGCCCTGACGAGCACACTCCGTCAAAAAAGAGTTAGGGCCCTGGTAGTGAGCACGCCTTGACTAGTGAGCTAGAAGCTGGAGAAGCCTCGCTGAGCTGCCCTTCATATAGGGATCGGTGCCGAATCTTCCTCACGAGAGAATTAGCCGGCGACGCGCCGTGTAGCGGGCGCGCGCCGAACTATCTCGCCGCGCGAGCCTATGCTGTCGCTCGCGCCGCGCGCCTCCGTGTTACTTGACGCGCGCTTGTGGCGGACACACCGCCACACCTATCTACAGCGCGACGCCTATATACCACATATCATCTAGTCTTGCCAAAAATCAAATAATGTTATCATAATAAAAATATACATGGATGTATTTGGCATTTGACGCTCTTAAATTTGCGTTGGAAAAATTGTTATATTTGGCAAAAATAATAGGTGGGGGTGGAGTTAAATTTAAAAATTTGACAAATTTTAAAAATCTGATTACGCCATTGTAAAGAGCACAAAAAACCATAAACATTTCATATAAATTTTTTGTCGTTACGCCTTATATTTTCGAAGATATTCGCTAAAAACCATAAAATCCGTTATTTTCGAGGGGTTGTTTCAACCCCTAAACGTCGAGATAAGCACCTAAAAAAAAATACGTGTCTAATATTTTTGATGCTCTACAACATATCCAAAGCCCATCCAAATCGGTGAGGGACACTTCCGACCGTTCCCTTGTGAGAGCGACTGAAAAAACCTTCTTTTCCCTGTCAGCGTTCAAAAACACAGGAGCATTAAATCCTTCGCGTACAAGAAAAGCTCGTCGATCACGCAACGACGCGATATTTCACGTATTTAGTCGCGAATTCATGATCGGACCGATAATTTCCAACGGATAATTTCTAAAACATTGCACATATAGACCTTTTATCGTTAATTCTACTTTATCAGGAGTGAACAGACACGAAAATCGACCTCCGACAGCGGGAGAAAGGGGGAACGTGGCGATTTAAATAATCATACGCGTAACGTTCCTATTTTGCAATAATAAAGACTCCCTGATACACGCTAGAACTTTTTTTTTACACATAATCAACACGCGATTACGTGTAATTTCTCAATCGCACTCCCCTTTCTCTCTCTCATTTTCCCCAAGAAACAACTGCTTTTGTTCTATCAGGAGAAAGTGTGCTCTTGCGATCGCTCATGGCAGATCTTTGTATTTGCAGTTTCACCGGCGCTTGTATCATGCGATATTCATGATTTCGTTCTCGAGGAGGGAGAATTATATCTGGCATGCGACATACTTTAATTGGACGTCATCGAAAAAAACCGTTGAATACACTCGGATAATTTTGCAATTATACTTCGCCCCGCGACAACGCGACGCAAAGCAAACATAATACAGCTTCGCAATATCAATTAAGAAAAGTACCAAAAGGGAAAGAAAGCTCGCTGTTGTTATGATTAAATTCCTCAAATTGTTCTTTTATACGTAAAAAGGAATGTTGAAGATATGCGAACGTTCGCAAATTGCTTCGCATTATACAATAAAAATACAGTTCTGCTTGATCTACGTATTATTTATTGGGTAAAAAAACATTCACAATAATCTAAGATCATAAAGACGTAAGAAACAAGCTGTGGCACAAACAATAATGTTTTCAACGTCGATTTTACTTTTTCATGGTGACGCGCGCTACTTAACAAATATAAGACTTTTAATCGTATATCTAATTATATCCACTTTAATAGAGCTTTTATCATAAACGTAGTTCGACGCGATAAGTTACAAAAAATAAGGTTCAATTACGTATAGAAATTTAGCGTAATACCAACAACTCATCTCCCCTGGGAAAAAACTCGAAGTGTAACTCTCTCCTTCCTACTTCGCAAGACTCTTTTGAGCGCGTTTCGGCACATGATAAAATACACGTTTAATAATACACGCTGAATAAAAATAAATAATACGCTGAAAAATAAAATGGCACAATGTTATTTTAAAGAATTGCATACTGTGTAAGAGCCAAAAAGGAAAAAAAAACAGAAAATTAATGCGTTATAATATGTTTTTTTAATTTATGTAATAATTTTTTATTATGCAGCGCGGCCTCGTCCCCCAGGGGCGGCCTCGTCCCCGCTGCGAATACCAGCGCGCGCGCGCTCGCCCGCGTTCCATTCCTCGTCGGAGTCCTAAAAAAATAAAGGAATATTATAAACGGAATATTGTATGTAATTAATCATAAAAAATAATAGATGAATTGATAGGGGAGACCGGGGCTAGAGTCACACGGTAAGTTGTCACAAAGCTTATATCTCACTTAATACATTGAGTGGAATATTCTTCGTTTCTAGTGTAGGTTGCTCCTATCGTGTTAGTCGGGTGTACAAAATAGCTCGTTTCAAAACATCGCATGTAATTTACGAGCATTTTTTAAAATTGGAGAGTAAATTTGTCTTGTCTCTATTTTTATTGTTTCATTTGTTTTTGAATTACTAGTCGTAATCTTTTTTGATCATAAGAAATAGATAGTTTAGATAATTTCCTGTAGTTAATTAACCGTCATTGCAACATAGTTTATAAATAAATCTTCTTTGTTCAAAATGACCATTCAGGGTAAGTTGTCTCAATGAGATGGGATTCAATGTTTATGAGAATATTATTCTTTTATTTACTCAAAGTTTATGAAAGTATTACAAAGTTTATTGAGAATTATATTCTTTTATTTAGTCTAAGTTTATGAGAATTATATTACAAAGTAGTTTATGAAAATTATTAATTTTTTCGTTTAATTCACGCTGCAATATATTATTAAGTTAAATTTACCAACAA
>JASTWK010001195.1:0-45518 GCA_030770225.1 Temnothorax unifasciatus
ATTTGCAAGTAATTTAAGATATAAAGAGAAACTAAAAAGAAATATGAATAGTTATAAACAATGTTAAAACTTTTTTCTTTTTAACTTCTTAATTATCAAACCATTTTCCATAATTTTATATTTTTTTAAACGATATCAATCTTTTATTTAAAAGTGAATATTTTCTTTTGGAAAATAGAAAATAAAGAAACTTAAAAAAAGTAAGATTATTAGTACTACAAAGAATTTATTGCAAATATACTCGACTCTCTTTTTATGCAGTTTTTTGCGCATTTCTTTTTACGCGATTTTTTGACGTGGTTTTTTCGACAAATTTTTGTAATCTCTCGTGTATATTTTATTAAAATTTTTTAAATTGGACATATATTATCCCCTATATTATCATATTAAAAGCGAGTATACTCTAGACAGACTATATAGGCAAATCATACTGCAATAACTAAATAAAGGTTTATTTGTTACATATATGTATCTTTTTATTTCAAGTTTTCATATGATGTCACAGACAAAAAAGTAAAACATAATCCATTTTCTCAATACATATTACAAAATCTTTTTGTCACATGGTTGGCCTCAATACACTTTTTACACGTAGATGTATACCGAGTAAAAAAATCATGTAAATAAAACCTTTTTTATAGTACCATTTTTTAACGGATTTTTCGAAATAATGCAAATTCTTCTTACGCGGAATGTATCCACAAAAAAAGTCAACTCGAAGTTAGTAACTCTTAGTATATATGAAAAATTTTTGCATATTATTTTTTTGGTTTTTATGATTATTTAATCAATACATTTATATACAACAAAAATTATAATATCATGATTTATATGGGGTATCCCAAAAATAAGGAATTTTCATAACAGATTCTTGAGCAATTGGCAATCAATATTTCTTCTACGAAAATGTCAAGGCATCTACAATAAAGTGGTCAAGGAACTGTCTTTTACAGTTAATACATAATCATAATGTGGTTCCGGATACTTATTCTTAATTTAATGTTAGTTTATTTTATTTAAATAATTTCCTTTCTCCTCGCATTCTTAATTTATTATCCTTTCACACACACAAGATAAAAATTAATTAAAAAATAAACATTTAAAGCACAATCATATTGGAAAGGATATCATATATGTATAAATAGATATCTCATCATTCAAATATACATATATTTATTGTATTTTCGAAACTAAATAAAATAAAATTTTACTATATCTTAACTTAAAACATATCTTATTCTGCCTATTATTTAAAAAATAAAAATGTATATTTAAATTCTGTCTATAAGAAAGTTACTACTTATATTATTTATTTACTTATATGTATGCTATATTGCTATATTGACTTATAAAACTTGTTTTTTAATTCTAATTTTAATTATGTAAAATTACGAGTAATTTAAGAATTAAGTTGTTACATAAAGACTTATATTTTTTTTTAATTTACCGATTCAACATTAATTCTATAACATCTGCATATTTATATATAATTATAAAGATTTTATTTTTTTTTTTTAATTCTATTTTTTCTTATCTTTATAAAATTGTTATTATACTTTCTTAATATAGATGTAAGCGGTAACATGAAAGTCGATCGTTCAACAAATGATTAATCACACGAATTCGTCAATGCTTTTAAACGAAGTAGCTAATCACACTTAATCTTCATACGTAAAGCTACCAATATATCAGAATACTATTAAGAAAGTACAACATCCGAGACAAGGAAAACACATCAGCGCGGCAATTAAAGGATTGAGGCAGAAATCGGTTTGATCGAGATGCAATGCGGTCCATTAAAACCTTATGAAATTCGCCGCTTATTCGTTCTTCACTTCCTTAAAAGCCTTCCATGTTTCTCTCAGCGATAATCTCAAGTGTTTGGAAAGTTTGTACGAGTGCGATTTGAAACTGTATCTCAAGGGAAAGAGAAAAAGGAGAAAAAAACAAACAGAAAGAAGCGAAAGGCCAACGGACCTGTAAAAATCAGCTAAGCGTGGAACTGACGTATATATCCATCTGCTATAAATCATCGTAATCATTTTCACTCGGCTTTAGCCGAATGTTCGTTGAAGGATGAACACCTTTCTTATATAGGGACACCGGTTGACAAGGGACCGGACGGTGAGAACAACGCCGCTAAAGTGTTCTTAGGCTTTTATTCGGAGATTTTGGAGAGCGAAGTAAACGAATGCCGGACGAGCGGACGAGCGAGCGAGAGAAGTCGAATGGAGTAAATTAAAAAATCTAGTTCTGCCAATGCCATCGCATTGCGACACGCGGAGGAAGATCGTCTTGGGGGGAGGAAGACTCCGGGGTATAAAAGATCGAAATGTCTCCGGGCAGATGCTCAACTCATCGCCCTGACATCACACGGCTAACATGAAGCTCCTTCTGCTTGTGGTAAGAGACCGCCTCACATCCGTCTCTCCCCTCATCCCCGAAATTACATAGGTTTCAAGTTTCACGAAGCGACTCCGCGGCTTTTTGGCTATTTTCAAGTTGTAATCCTTCCCTCTCTGCAACACTTTATTAGAAAATTAAATACAGACTAAGAAAAATCTGTTTGCATCTGTTTTTTCAAATTTTTATAAATTGAGATTAGTATGAATCGGTTTAGTGTATATATATCATAAAAATGAAAATGTAATGTTACTTCGTGCAGATTCTTTAATTACACACATATATTTAATTAATTATTTTAATTATAACATTTTAATATACGGATAGATTTTATCATTCGATTTGCAAAAATTTTTGGATTAAAAAAAGAAGTATTTTAAGTGTTTCAGACTTTACTAATATGAACATTATAATTAAGTACATTTAGTAAATTAGTTGCAAATTGTAATTTAATAATAATATAAAATTTACTTGATAAGAAATAAAAGTAAATTTCTTTTTAATAATACAGTGATTTAGATTTACATTAAAAAATATAAATCTTATAAGGAAACAATTTTTTTAACGAGAAGTTATTAATTGTATAAATAAATTGTAACCAGTTTCTACCGTAAATTGTCAATTATTAATATCACGTTTACATTTTGTGATGTTTCGAGAAAAAATCACGCGGATAAATGTCGTAGACAACAAGTGGAAATTTGAATTCAGTATATTTTTGCATTTAGTCGTTCATTAAAATGTATGGATCGCGTATCAATTTCATAATATTTAAATTTAATTGCCGGGACCGGTTTTAAAATTGCATAACAAATTACAAAACGATAAATAAAAAGGACCCAATTCAGCTTGTCTACAAGTAATATAAATGTAATAAAATGAAGCAAAATATAAGATACTAGTAAATATCTAAAAATATTTCATATTCCATTTTATTGATATATTAGATATGCGCGACACGAAGACAAAATTCTATCTTATTATATTTTCGGAACTATAATTTTTTTTATTTTGTTTTACTGATATATACCAAATGTTACTTTTTCAGGTCTGCATCGGTGTGGTTCTAGCAGCGCCGGCTGAAGAGAAGCCTAAGCAGAAGAGGGACATCCTGCCGGGCGATCCACGCTACGGAACCGAGGAGCATCATCATCAGGAGCATGAGCATCACGAGCACGAGAATGAGGTACAGATCTCGAAATCCGCTGGCGGCTACGTAGGTTCTTACACGCTTCCAGACGACACAGAGGACCACTCGCTATTCCAGGTACAACCCCAATCGTCCTATGGACCGCCCACCCATACACCCGGCAAGCCTTTGGGAAGTGATTTCTTAGCATCCAGTGATGCTGACAAAACTCAAGCCCCCCTCCTCGTACCATCTACCTCCTACGGGATACCCGATAACAATCAGGTGATTAAAAGACTCGTCGAATAGTTCAGTCATATTGGATTTACCTTAAATGCGATTTTGCTACAAGAGCGAAAATTGTAAAATTATTCATTCTTTACAGTAAAGCCATTATAATTTATTAATACAGGTACAGTATACGTGAAAATTTATTATTTAATTAAAAATCGTTGTAGTAACTAGAATTTTCTTTTTGTTATAGATTTTTAACAACAACTATCTTATACCCACCATTGATGACAAAAATTCTGCCATTATCAAGGTACATACATCGATCATATCGTCTCTCTATAATCATGTAACTTCACACAATTTTGTAAATTAACTCGCAGAATTCTGCGCTTTTTCCCTTTCAATTAATACTTTGCAAAATGATCAATACATCTCGGTGATTCATCTTGCTTACTAGGTTGCTTGTTAAATGTAATCAATTATTTCTGAGATTATAACGTGTTTCGGCAGTCTGAAGATATTATGAACGATGGGCCAATAAACGAATGATCGTTAAAATCTTTCTCCGCGTTCTTAGAAATTACAAGCAATATACATATATAAAATAGAGAATATAATATCCTTATTATTATTTAAGACTAATAATTTATTAAAGTATTAACTTATATCATTAATTATAAACTTATGTAATCAAAACAAGTAGCTTCCTTCGTCAGTAAATAAATTCAAAACAGAAGTCGTTTTTGTTCGACCCAACTGGCTAAATAATTAATGTATTTAAAAACACGTATATTTAAGAAATAAATAATTATTTGGCCAGTTGGGTCGAACAAAAACGACTTCTGTTATGTAATCAAGTCTTAAAAAAAAATAACAATTTTTAATTAATATTTTAATTTATATATTATTCTTTTCAAAGAATATATAGTATTAATTAATTATTACAATTTGCTTCAAATTGGGATTTATTTTAATTAAAAATTTAAATATTTTTTTTATTAATTAAAGACGGCGCTCGACTTGAATGGTGATTATCAAGCACCGCCTGTCCAAGCGCCAGACACTTTCTATAACATTAAGGTAGGCATTACTTCAGCGACAACGTTATTTTGGAGCTTAAAGTTGGACGGTTAGGGTGACAAAAATAAAATAATTACAAGTGATTTACAGTACTACTGAATTTAAAGCACTTATTAGTGCCACTTACGTTTACGGACTGCTACTTTCTATTTTCAGTACGAGAAACTTGTTAATATCCCACAAACTTCGTACGGAACTCCCGTGGTGAAGATGCGACAATTGATATGTGTTAATTAGCTATGCGTCTATCGTACATTTATTTCTATCTTGCTTATTCATTGTTGTCACTCTAATCTCGAATATCTTTTTAATCCTATACTGAACTGTAGCTTTTTGACATTGTAGCAAAATTCGCATTTTATTCACATCCTTTCACTGGACTTATAATTGATATATAATTAAAATCTATATTTTTGTCATACAATGTTTTAACGTGCGCGTAAATACTGAATTTCCCGTAGACGACCATCCAGGAGCAGCCGAAATTCGACACTGTGCAGAAATCCGCGATTCCCGAGGGTAACGATGAAGCCCACCACGTGCAACAACCGGCGGTGAGCAACAACAAGCACGTGGAAAATATTCCGCAGGTGAAGGCGACGGCGTCTCTGTCCGCTGATTCCCAAGGTGAGCGTCCATCTACCGAGAATTTACGACCTCCTTCGGTCACGCCGCGCCCCGTCGAGAATTTACGGCTTCTCTCCTAAATCTACATTAGACTTGTAAAAACAGGCATGAATACCGTTTGCGCCGAGTTACGTAAGATATTCGACAATTTCCATATAAGTAGCGGGTCGAAGCTTCTGCCGTTCGAGGCCGGTCACAAGAGTCACGTATGGAAATATTCTAATGCTTGACTAATGTCGCGATGACATATGAAAACACTTGTCACTTGTCACCGTGTCTGAGTGATATGCTCGGCTTTCATCGAAGATGAATGCAAATGTATGCTCGGCATATGAATATTTATTATGTTATACAATCGGAGATAGTTTCTCCAATTACACGGTGTTTTATCATTTTACTTTCAATCTAAAAAAAATCTGTTATTTCTTTACATTCTAGTTCTTAAAAATGCTGTATCATGTCCAATGTAAATCATAAATTTACGCAATGTTAGATGATCAAAGTAAAGATGTAAAAAATAGACAAATATTTTAATATATTTAATCGGTAATTTATTTGGCAGTTTAATTATTTTGTTTATTACTATTTATTCGGAATTAATTTGATAAATTTGTAGATTCATATTTTTCAAATTTTCGGGAAAGAATTATTGGCAGTTAATTTCTTTTAATATTATATGCTCTTGGAAAAGAAAGAAAAATTGTATAACTAAAATTTTATAACTATAAAATTTTGCATGTAAAAAATGAATTCAATAAATGCTCTGAGAATATTAGTGAAAGATATTTTTTTCTGTTTCAGGTGCGATTCAGCACAACTTTCCTTCCTTCGCTTCTGCTCTCAAAGACCTCGCCAAGTTGGACTACGTCTCGGCCCCCTCATACAGCAGTATACCCGTGAAAACCCTGGATCGTCATGTGCACGTGGGAGTACCCCAACCGTACCATGTACCAGTGACCAAGCACGTCGCCGTCCCCGTTCCCGTTCCGCACACCGTCGAAATTCCCAAACCCTACTACGTCCGCGTGCCCCACCCTGTGCAGGTCACCGTGAATCGTGCATACCCCGTGGAAGTGCCCCGCCCGGTGCCGTACCCCGTACACCATTACGTAAGAACCAGCGTTCCGGTTGCTCATCATCACTTGGTGGATACCAAAGACAAGTCCGTTGCAGACCTTCTTCGACAACGGCCAAGGGAACGTTCCAAAACGTGCTGTCAGGCATACCGACTTTCTCAAATCCTTTTCGCCGACTTCCAGAATCCGTTCCAAAGTTTCGCATCATCGATAAACTTCCCTTCTCTACCGTCCTTCCCATCCTTCCCGTCCTTCCCCGATGTACCCTCTATACCCTCTGTACCCAGTGTACCCTCTGTACCGTCGATCCGGCTAAAAATACGGGCTATCAGGCTAACGTACACTCTTCGAGCAACAGCGACTCGGTTACGATCGACAATGCGGTGCTGAAGAGCGAAACGATTTCCAAGCCCGTGCACATCAAGACACAACAAGGGTATAAGGGGCCCTCCACTGCGTGCGCCGGATGTACCATCACCGCCGCCAGCAGCAAGCAAGAATATGTGCAACCCATCGATGCCAATGGTGGCTACGTGTACTAGGATGTATATCTTTTGTAATGGACGTTGAATAAGCTACTAAAACTTTTTTTAGTGGAAATACATATTGCGCCGAAGAACTACTCGACGACTTATTCCTGAAGTGTCGAATCGAAATCGTGCTTTTTTCCTTTGTAACAGTTTATTATTATTAATATTTAACTTTTGAATATATAAGAGAAAAATGTTTGAAAACTTGCGCTAAGTTACTTTCCTAATAACACTCACATCTTCGATTAAATCGAAGTTATTTGGATGGTATTTCCTTCTTCTAGGCACTATCAAGGTACTATTAGAGAGGGCCATCCCTGGATAAATTTTCATGTTTATCAAGTGGTTTTGGTAGGTCTGAAAGTAATTGAAGAAAATAAATATTATTGGATTAATTACACTGTTTAACAAAAAAAATCACTTTTTTCGAGCACGAGAATAAACCTTGCGGCATTCGATAATTTTTTTCATGCTTATTATTCACATGGATAATCGAATAGTGATGATAATAATAAAGATAAATACGTAAATTTTCACAAGACACAATTGATTTTAAGATACTCTATTGATGTTCTGGATAATTTTTTTGAGGAATCTTAAGCTATCTTTTGATAGTACTTCGTTTAAATTGATCAAAATCATATTTTTGTTGTTTGATCTTTACAAACTTTTATTAAGGAATCACGCATTTAAGAATTAAATATAAGTTAATGAATTTTAATTAATATTTAAATAAACTTCCTAAAATTTGAGTTTTATATTTTCTCTTTCAATTTCTTATCACATAATTCTTTTAACATATATATAATTGTTAAAGATTTCAAAGTTTAATTAAATGTGTTATTCAATTTTTCTCTCTGTTTTGTTACATCTAATTTCAATTTACTTCTCGAATTTATTTTCTAATAAGCAATTTTCTACGTGACGCTTCTAATACACTAATTTACTAATGAAACAAAAAATAATAAAGAAACTTCTTTATCAATTTATTATTATTGGGAACAGGTATGAGTAAATATCGCGATGTAAGACAGCAAGAGCGAGATTACTTTAATAACTTAAAATATGTATAGCATACTATGTGTAATTTCAGATCCTATATAATATCCTATATTGGAATAACATAGAATAACAAGATTGGAATTTCAGATCTTATATAATATCCTATATTGGAATAACATAGAATAACAAGATCAAAGACGCCCTTTAGACATCTAAAAATTGGAAAGATGTCAAAAGGATTATAGGAATTAGAGAATATATATTTTGTATGTAAATAAAGCTCTTTTATTACAAACATTATTGGACCACTCTTTGATTTCTCGATGATAATGGGGTGTCCCCAGCGTATCAGTGCGAAAGATCTTACGAAAATTATATAGAAACAATTCATCACATACTATATATAACGAACGGATACACTAATTAAAGGACGGAACAATAATTAAAGCGACTGCAACTCATGCACAAAACTCCGTAAGTCTATATCAATTTTCACTGATTTAAATTTGAAATAGAGAAAAAGAACGTACAAAAACTCTTATCTGTTAAATATTGCTCTTGCATTATTGTAACTTGTCATAAATCTCACGAGATAAAAAATTAATTTTGTTTTAATTTAACGCTGGATTATTATTGTTTTGAGCTCCATATCACGAAATAATAAACATTTGATTGATCAACGATATTAAATAACAAACATTGTCCTTTATCGAAGACGCAGCTGCTACCACACATGACACTTTTTCGACGGGTTCATGTTTGATCCAACGGGACAATTCCACGCGGTGCTAAATTCTTGGGAATTTTTTAGTACAGCTTGAAGTCTCACGTGACCGGGACAATGAGAATCTTCCAGCATCCACTTGAGTGATTTAGCAGTATAAGACTCGCACCACAACTGAAATAATGAAATAATCCAATAAGCATTTATCCGTAACTTGGACAACATTAGAAGCAATTTTTGGGAAGAACTTGAAATTTAATAAGGAGAAGATAATTAACGAGAGCGAAAACATTTTCATGCTACATGTCACATAATTATATAAAGAAGGAATTTTAATATCAACAGACTGATTAATGAAATCTAGACAAGTCAAATATTAATACTATGTAAATACCAATCACAATTAATTGCTATTAGATTGATTGAACATACCAATTATAATTTATTGCTATTGATCTCGTCGTCTTTTTTTTTTCAATTATCTCGAATGTTAAAATCAGCATTTAAGGACGTTCTCCGGAAAATCGATTTTCTCTAGATTTTTTTGAAACTGTGAATATACGTTAATTTAGGTGTGCTTTATGCGATGGTATAAGTTTCAATACCTCTTGTATTAAAAATCGAGATACTGAGTTTCAAAATTTCAACTTTTAACATATAATTCCTATTCCGAACTATTGTAAAAGAGACATTATAATGAATTGTGAAAAAAGTTTTCTCTAAATGAAAAATTAGTATATGATGCTCCATAAAAATAGAAATAATATGCAATTAAGTGTCAATACCCTTGCGGTACTCGTTTTCGAGAAATACTTGTGTGTAAAGTACGCGATTTGATGAATTTTTCGCTCGGTTCAGAGTGACAGAAGAGAAGAGGCGTCAGTTACTTGGCGGCAACGCCGCATGAGTTCTCACGCGTCAAGTTAACTTTTTATTTTTTAGATGTTTATTATATGTAATATTTTGCATTATATAAACATCTTTTCAAGCACAAATATAAGTTGAGCACGACTGGAACCGGAGAACGTCCTTAAATGAGAGCCACTTTTCAGCAAAGGTCGCCCGTTGTGAAGAGAATTTCCATTCGATTCTTTTACAATGACAAATAAAAAAACAAGCGAACATAAATCCAGTCCTATAAAGTTATAAACCGATGATTGCCGAATCGTCGAAGAATTTTAAGATTTAAAAATATACAATTATTCAACAATTTAAATATAAGTTAGACAGGTCCGGGAAATCCCAGCGCATTTCTCTTTATCTACTACAACTTAAAAAAAACAACCTTTTTATTATTAAATTTCTCGCCAGAGAAAACTGAGAATAATGTAGAAATTGATGTATAAACAATAAATATTTATATTTAAAATATCAATCACACACACACAAAACGTCTTTTTGACTAATTTGTTAATTTTTTATTTTGCTAAATACTTTAGCTATTTTTGTTTTGGACATATTTAAACATGATAATTGGAACCTGGCTATTATGTCGTAACTTTGGAATGTTGTCTTACGTGTGCGAAAGAAAGAAAGAGCAACTGCTCGTGCGTGAACTGCGTGAATCCCGGAAGTAGAGGTTCCCGACCATGCCGGGCTTTCCACTTCTCGTAAGCGATGACGGCCTCGCGAAGGCCGCCGTTATCGGCGATGTTCTCGTCCAAGGTCAGTTCGCCATCAATGTAATCGTCGACCTATGCAAGACGTATCATTAACTCATCGATATGCTCAGGTCGTTTAACTCCTTGAAACAGATTCTTGCATAAAAATTAATCCATAGAATTAAGATATAACTGATATAACAGAATATATAATATAAATTGATAAATATATTTAAAGAGTGTCACTCTAATAAAATTAAATATTTTTTAATTAAAATTAAGTAAAATTCTTAGAAATATACCTGTTTATTTAATATTTGAACTAATTGTTCCGTCACTTTTTCATTTTTTCGAAAATTGCGTTTTATGAAATTAATTTTTTAAATACTAAACGCTTCATAAAAATGTTACTAGACTTGCCTCGTTCTCGTAATATGTATTATAGTGATCTATGAAGCATTGAGTTCTGTCAGAGTACTCCGAGATGGTCTCATTAGTCCACCACTGCCGGAGATTTCCGTCACTGTCGTAATGCCGACCGCTATTGTCGAATCCATGAGTTAATTCATGTCCAAGTACCGTGCCGATGGCGCCGTAATTTAAGGCCCTGCAATTATTTAAAAAAAAAGTTACTGACTTTGTCACTATAATAATGACCTCACGAAAAATTCATGCTTTTTACTGTTTATTTTCTACTTCTATTTTTCATTTTTGTATTCGTTTTTATATTATATCTCTTTATACATAAAAATAATCATTATTAATTATTCCTATTCTTACTCAAGACCCAATTCATAAAATGGGAATTGAAGTATTCCGGCAGGTATGGCTGCGTGAATAGTGAAAGAAGAGAGGATGTATTATAATATGACATTAATAATAAGCGAAGAAACATCTCAGTCTTTTTCAACTGAACAGATTATTAACAGTGTGTAACAAAGTTAAATTAATCCGTTGTTTTTATAAATAAAAGATTAAATTATTACATACTTATATGATTAAGTTGAAACGTGTGGAACGCATTTACATTGGTAGGGTCAGTTGCCCAGCTGATTATCCATAATAAAGCGAAGCATGAAGAGAAAGAAAACCTTAGCATTGTTTTTTATTGACGACAATTCTCGAAATTTTTCACTTACTATGACTCGTTGAATAAATTATCGTCATGTAGGCTCGCCAACGTGGTATTCCATTCCAATCGAATAATTTGAATCATGTTCTCCAGGTATTTCGTTTCCGATAGGTCTATCTAAACATTAACAGATCGATATTATGCAAAATATTATGCTTACATAATGCCATTGTATTATGTAAGATTAAATAAATAAGATAAAATAAATAAATGTACATAGTGTATAATAAAAATTATACAATTAAATAAAACGTTAAATGTGTATTTTTCACAAAACAGATTTTTTCCACAAGACTTACGCCCTTGTAATACTCGTTAAGCTTCTCCTCGTTAAAGAGCCACGTGGGAAATCCAATTACAGAGCCCATTTTCCGACTTTTCTCGAGTGTCGCCGTTTTCGTCCATTGATCCATCCAATCCGTCTTAATGACAAGCGAGGCGAACGCTTCTCTTATGTCTTCTAGCATTTCCAGTACTTTATTGACTTTGTTATTGTGAAATGTGGGGTCTACGAACAGCCACGATACCGCCATTCCTGCAAGTCGATGATAAATATCATTAAATAATTAAAAGCATCCAAGATATAGCGCGGAAATATATTCGTTAAATCTAAAATATAGAACAAAAATTACAATATGTATATATATGTCAACATATTTATTAAATATATTATAAAAAAGATAGTTTAAATTTTAAATAAAGTCGCTGTACATACCCATTAATTCATTGGCAACTGATGCACAGTGCAACGACTTGGATTCTCCTACCTCCACCTCTATTAACTTATTCACGTACTCGTTCCAAATGTTCCTAAGCTTTTCGGAAGAGTGGGGCACCACAATATCCACAATAACCCACCAAATATAGCTTTCTAAATTTAAAATAAATATTGGATTTTAGAAAACCTTTTTTGAAAACTGATTGCCAAAATTAAATATTGATAACAAAAATAATAAAAGTAGTTAAATTAGAGTTAGTTAAAATTTGAAATATAGGTTTTAATGGAAATCCGCACGAATATAGAAAACGGGCTAACTAAGAACTAAGTGCGGTAAATGATGCGCGAAAGTTTTATTTATATTTTTATTTTACATATTTTCCAACCTTTGACTGCGCGCCGACTAGATTTGTTAGACTTGAAACACAGGTCCGGTTGGAGTAGTAAAATCCCTCCCTCTTACATTTAATTAAATCGATTCGATTTAATTTTTGATGCTATATGCATCTAAATAACTGTAAAGAAATCATTGCTAAAAATATTACCTCAGCCAGGGTTCGAACCTGGAACTTCCTTCATTCCGTGAAGGTGTCGTAGCAATTCAACCACTGAGGCATGTGGTAATTGCTAATTCCAGTCAAAGGTTGGAAAATATGTAAAATAAAAATATAAATAAAACTTTCGCGCATCATTTATCGCGCTTGGTTCTTAGCCCGTTTTCTATATTTGTAGAATTAGTTAATATATGGTAAATCAGGAATACATACCGAGATCTTCCTCCTCGAAAGAAGCCAATATCAATGCAACATTTTTCAAGTATTCCAAGTTGCCGACGAGAACTTTATCCTTGTTATCAAGATCCAACGTAAGGATCCCCTCGAAAAGTGATTCAATGAAGGGGCGCCAAATCGGTTTCGGCGTGAAAGATGAATTACTATCCATTATATACTCGTCCGTCAACTTTTGTAGATCGTCTACCAGGATATAATCGTTATCGCTCAAATCTTCCATGGAAATACTCTGATTTCGATTTGCACGAGTCACCTGTAAAACAAATAAATTTTTATTTTTTTAAATTAAATATTTCCCCAAAGATATTCAATTATTCCTCAAAGATATTTAATTAATAAAATTTTGCACTTGATATAATAGTAACAAGATTTTTACTTTGGCCATACGAAAATAGTTTAGAATTGATTTAGCCAGGACATACTTACGTAATAGAGGAGGTTGCTAATGTTGTAAAGCATCTCAACAAATTCATCCAATTCATCTCTATATGTCATAGATTCAGCCTCCAGGGTGCATTCATTAACAGTGCCATTGCTGATGACTTGGTTAATAACATCAGTCATATAAATAAGTTCGGCGTCTTCATCCTCGCTCAATATAGTTTCATCTAAATCATCTAGTTTTCGCAATCGCGATCTGATGGTTTGCAACCGCTTCTCCAATTCTTTATCACTATTATAAATATAATAAAAAATTTGTTGTTACATGTATTAATTATAACTTTTTAAATAATTTATAAAAGATTTAAAATCGTATAGAATAAAAATGCACATACGTGGGAAAAGGATTGGAATGATCTGGAAGGTGGAAGATCAATATGTTCTTGCTCTTGTTCTTTGGATCAGCCATTACGTCGAAGCCAAAGAAAACGTCATAGCCTAAAATTTTTTTTACCCTTGCGAGTTGTTCGATGTAACTAGTCGTTTTGTTAGTAATAGTCGCGGGAATGATGGGTAAATTTAATAACTCCAACAAATCGAATAGTGGTGACAAATTGAGTTCGTTCATGGAATCTGAAATTTATCTTCTTATAAGAAATATTCAAAATTAAAAAATAATTACATATTTTAATAAATTTTACTGATTGTTATTTGTGTAATATATTATGTCAATTATGTTATAATTAACATATCTCCGATTGTAGGAGCTCTTTCTTTGATTAACATCTACCTAATTAAACAAAAACAAAAACAGAAACGTACGCACGTCCATGCAGCTGGTGAACAGAGTCTTGGCCTGCATCACTGCCCACGGTACCTCACTGGCAGAAATATTGACTTTTAGCAGATCTCTGATCTTCCTGGATACGCGATCGTTACGCTCGTTGAACCAGGAATTCGTCAGGCTGTAATCCGGAATAGGATGCTCCTGCGGCCATCTGCCGCATGCGTATCTAATAAAGAGAAAAAGAAAAAATTTACACACATCATGAAGATCATTAGTAGTTTAATAAGTTATTTAAACAAGTGGATTAATAATAATAAGACATCTGTGTTAATTAATACACTCTCCGACGAAATAACGTTGATTCGTGATACGATGTCTCGCACAAGCGAGTGAAAGTGAAACACGCGAGTGCAGTATTTGCGTAACATAAAAATAATAGATTTGCAGAGTGATAGAGAAATTGCGCGTATGGTATAATTTCACGAGATGCGCATCAGTTACGTTCATTATGCAATAATAGCACGACACGACAATAAATTTACTCACTGATAAAAATCGTCGCAAGGATCTATCGATTCGTTCATAGATTCCTTCAAACTAGCCGCTAGGTGAACAAAGAAGAATAAATAATTGTTTCCAGGATATAGTGATTGCTATACATTTTTTTTTATCGTTTATGCGCAATGTTTGTTCACGTTAATAATAGCGCAAGTAATATACATATAATCACCTGTTAGTATAATAATTGCGTACTACTCACCTACTCGCACGCAATCCTCGCTATCACATATCTTCACCGTGGTGCTACATGCATCTGCAACAACAGTATGTATAAAATTCTAGAATTGTCAAGGACCTTTTTAATTTTATTAGTTTATCGCATCTTCCCAAATTTTCATACACATTAATGTAATTTATATTTCTATTTAATTATTTTAGATATTTATTTATTATTATGTTTTTACTTGTACTTAAATATTTTTTGGGTATCTTTGAAATTAATTAAATTTTTTATTAAAACATATAATTTCAATATTTATTTTTTCAACATATTTATTTAAAAAAGTTTTCTGTTATTTTTATTATGTAGAAAACTACCAGATTTTACCGATAAAGTTGTGGTTAAAAAATGTTCAGTAATTCCAAGTAAGAAATACTTTGAATAATATAAATTAAGTGTAGAAATCATGGCCACGTGGAATATAGAATATAGATCGTCGCATAATAATGAGCATACAACTTCTTGTTGAAGTTGTTACGTGGAACAACACGTGTGGGACGTCACGTTACACGATCTATACATAACCATGTTCGCTAAAATATTTACACAATGTCAATAGTGATCGAAGATGCTAAATGGTTTCCCAATAATTTGTCAAGGATATCCAATGTAATTGTAAAGAAATTAAAGGGAGATATGTCAAAGCATCGTAAGACTTGAGTCATTTCTTTTTAACTGAAGGGTATTTCCTGTTTTCATACCTGCTACCTAGGCTTATACCTACTATAATCTTGATAAAGTTAGCTCACAGTTGAAGGACTTATATATTACATATAAGACATAAGTTGATAAATGCGATGACATTTAACAGATTTTATCGCTATTTCTACTTTGATATTCTAACTCGTATGCATTATTATTTTTTAATATATTTTTTTCTTAACGCGAAGATATATTAAACAATATTCTTATCAAAGCAATATATATCTTGTTTATTAAAGAATTAAGCATACAGGTATCCCCTACTTTTCGAAAGTTTGCTTCACGCCACTTCACTTTTACGAAAGACCTACATTAGTATCTGTTTTTGCTAACTGAAATAAATCCGAAGAGAATTATCGCTTTTACGAAAAAAATTTTTATCATATAAATTAATGCTTAACTGCTTCTTCGCTTTACGCCATTTCGGCTTATGAAAGATTTCATAGGAACGCTCTATTTTCGAATAGCGAGGGAAGCGAACCTACGTATAGATAATACTTTCTTGTGTGTGTAACAATTTTATATATATTATGTAATTATAAATATTTTTTAATATAATTTCATCTATAACGAATAATATATGTTAGAGAAGAAACTTACAAAGTACCGCGAGCACTACAACTGTTATCAACAAGGAACCCACCAGGAAGCAAAGAATTATTACCATCAGATTGGAAATCTGCGTCCGCTTCTTGAAGCTACAAACACAGCAAATCTAGTTAGCAGAGACTCAGATTGATCTACTTGCAATGAGCAAATATACGTTCTCGTTTAATCAAGCGATTTAATCATTGGTTAGAAAATTGCCAATCTCGCTTTCTTACTTACAAAGTTTTCCTGGATCTTATCGGCACCAGGTGGCTCTGGCTTCCAACCGAGTAAACGGACACTTCATCTTCTAAGAAAAGAGGAAATATGAAAATAATAATAATAATCAGTCAATGAGACAAATTACGATATTATTTCAGAGAAGCAGCAATTAACACATAAATTTGCATATTAAAAAAAAATTTTATAATATATGTATATCTATTATTTATAATTATATGTATATTTAATTATATTAGCAAAAGAATTGTGTTTAACCCAACTAGCAAAATTTATTGTTCAAAATACGCAATTGGTCGAACACAATTCTTTTGCTAATTATTAATTATTCACTGGCAATTCAAGTTCTCTGTTCTTAATTATATTAGTTTTTAAATAATGGAAAAAAAATGAATATGTATTAAAAACATGCATCAATTTTTTTTTAAGTAGATAACAATATTATATATAGATATGTATATATTTATTAGTTAAATACTTTTTAGTTTATTGTAACTTTATACTTTCTTTTATAGAAAAACAATGTATTAAATTTATCTAAATAATAATTACATTTACTAAAGATAAAATAAAAAGTGCAAAAGACAATTATCTTTATCATACATACATATTTAAACATTTAAACTGTAAAATATTGTTAATATTTCGCAAATTTTTTTTTCTGGAAAGGAATGTTAAAACTATTGAGCGATCTACATTCGTTAATGTAGGCCTCTATTTTCAAATAGCCTGGTTTTGTTATCGCATTATCAAAATAAGGTCATCTTCACGCTCAATACAATTTCAAAAAGATAGAAAATAAAATAAAATATTTTTCTTGGAATATACCATAATTGATTATTAATTTTTTGCTCCCAATTGACTTGAACATTTCAAACAAACGGAATCAGTCTTTTTATATATAATCTTTCTATATAATTTTTAATATTGTAAGATATAATAAATTTTTATGTTAAATATTTTTAATAAATAGTGTTTTTATTACTAATAATAAGAACAAAGATAAAATTTTATTGTACACAAAATAATTAAATTAATTAAACAAGTACAAAATAAAATTTTTTGCTATAATAAAATAGCAAGATCTATCTATGAGTTTCCTTTTTTTATGCAATTTTTTACATTTTAGTTCTTCTTCCATCTTTTTTTTAAATTTTTCTCTTTTTTACATCTATTTTATTTCTTAATGTGGAAAATATAAGAATATACAACTAAAAAAAAAGATATTATTAACAATTAAGAAACCATCGTATAATTATTACAGTTATTTACGCAATTGTTATATTATTTCCATTATTATTACGTCCGTTAGTATCGGTATACCCGCGATCGTAGTTCGTATCATAGAAGGCATAACAGGCTCGTAATGTAAAAACTGCAGAAACTTTACTTGACTTCAGCTTTAGTAAAATATCACCGGCTACGGGAACATTACCGGGTTATATATACGGTGCACCGGAAAAGAAAAGGTAGACAGGTTAGCGTATAAAAATATAACTTACTGCGCTCGTTGTTCATGCTGAATGGCCCACTGACCGGATCGAACTGACGACACTGAACACCGAGTCGAGTCGGACAGACAACGTCGGGTGTCCATACGTTCACATTTTCCCAGTGGTTCTCGTACCTCGTCGTCGAACCAATAACAACGGCGACGGAACATCAATTTTCCTATCCGACCATCCGCGATAACACCCACGCGCCTGCGAGAAATGGACAACACCCGGTATCTTCCGACCACCATCGATAGCGAGCCTTCAATCCTTTCGATACTATCGCGCATGATAGTTCATACACGTGTCGAGGATAAATCGAAAAACTCCAATGGGAGAAAAAAAATAAGATTAAATAAAGATTTCCTTTATTGTAAATTTTAAAATGTGTATATATTAGTTTAGAAAAAAATTACAAAACTTTTTATTTAACGTAGTGCAGAAAAAATTCAAACGTTTCACATAAAGAAATAAACTTTTTTACAAAAATTCTTTACAAATTTATTTTATCAATTTTTAAATATATTTTTTTATTAAAAATTAAAAAAGATTTATTTTTAATTATTCGACATAATACTTATAATTTCTGTTTACATGTAATTATATTTAATAAAATTTTCATGTTTTTACATTTTTTTTTACTCTGTTATTCTTGTAATTTTTATAATTGTACAACTTTTATTATACAAAATAAAAATAATTAAAACTCATTACGAATGCTTATGCATTTACACGATGCAATTACAGTTATCTGCTATGATAAACGTTAAGAAAATATTGTTACTACAATTTTTTCAAAGAATATTTGTTCTATAAATATAAATGCGCGTGTGTAACTTTAAACGTGTGGCCGATATCGTCGTTTTTCTTTTGAAATCTTAATTCATTTGGAGTTCAATGCTGACTAATCGTAAATCAATGAATATTGCTGTTATATATGTTCGCTCTCCCATTTATGCCTACGTCACGAATCAGATTAGAAATCGTGCTTGACTTGATGTCTCGTGAATGGCATTTGCCTATACATGATTTAAAGCAGCATAAATATAGGATAATTTAGAATAGAACGAAGTGATAAATAAAAATTTAATCTTAACGTTCTCATAAAAAATTACATTCTTAAATCAAATTATATCCATAGGTATATGTCCAATTCAAATCGTTTGCATTATCTGAAAATAATGATGTTAACTAGACATGAATAATAAGTGTGACCCTAAGCCTTTTGCTCTCCTTTCAAATCACTCTATCTCGTACGAGAATGAATTTCCGCGGGGCGAAAATGAAATTGTAACGATTTCGTAACGACTTCCGTTACTTCCACTTTGCGCAAAGTGAAATCCACCTTTCGCACGCGATCGGTCGTGTCGTGGCGATCGGATTACAACGAACGAAACAATTAACAATTATTATTACGATATGCAGCACGGGCGGAGTTGGCACAAGCCTTCCTTAGCGAACTATAGCCACGCTATTAGGAATCTCCGCTTGCGCAAAACCACTTTTTCAAGGTAGTTACGAAGTACAGTAAACGTTTATGTAATTTTACTTCCGTCGCAAACTTCTAGCTGCATATAAGTCTCATTGTACTTTCCAGTCTGGCTCAAGAACAAAGTTCTAACTAGAGCAATCATACGTCAAATCCAAAGATATAAGCAAAAGAAGAGAATATCTTCTTTATTAAAATTATCTATAAAATAATATTATTATTAAAATAAAATTGATAAGCAATACTGATTATATTATTATAATCTATACTGCTACTACTCTACACTCATATGCCTTACACATACAATTTTTTAATAATTCTACTGCTTACAAAAATAATTATAATCAAGTTTTTTATTTTACAAAGTAAATTTAGAATATAAATAGCAAAACACAATAAATCATAATAATAATAGAATTAATTAATTTTTTATGTAATAAATAAAATTATTAAAAAAATTTATACATAATTATATTAATATTAACTATAATATTTATAATATTATTATTCCATTAATTCATAATTAGATGATTATTAATGCAACTAAGGATTAAATGAGAATAGAATTGCATGCTAATTATACAGAAGTTGAATCAAAAGGACCGATGAATGATTAATAATGGCTATCGCATAATAATTGATCACATTGTTATAAAAAGCTGTCATCTCAATATCGTATTTAAGATATATGGAATATCAAAGTGACAGGACATGTCAAGATTGCTTGTAGCGCACGTGCAGCGGGCGGCGTCCGAGGAAACACGTTTTATCACGGAAAAAACGTTTATTACGAAGAGAGAAAGTATGCAACAACGTGTGCTACGTAATGCACCGCATGCTACATTCATTATTCATGCAACCGCTCTATCGGATAGATAGCGTGTGATCGCGTATTCGCGAACGTGCTCCCGTTATTGGGGAAGTTGCTCCAGTTCCTTGGTAAGCGGTCAATAGAAAGGAAATTTATTTCGAGTGGTACCTGCTGCTCGTCCAGAATTATTATGATTTCGAGACGACGGAGACACGAATATGACGTTACAATCGATAACTGTCTCACGAACGAAAGCAAATCGATTAAGAAAACCGACAACCCTTCGTGACATTACGAATACCTAAATATTCCTTATTTAGAAAAATGACTTGGAAAAAACGTAAAAAGATGTTTATGATTAAATTAATAAAGTTTATAGCAAAAAAAAATAGAGAAAGAAAATAAAAAACAATAGCAAGAGCCGGATAAAGCCTTCTAATTTTTAAAGCTTGATAATTGAAGATGCATTTCAAGTCTTGTTATAGCGTTTTGCTCGCCATAAACTCTCAGTGTATATCATTCAATGCATAGCGTAATCCGTCAAGATATAATATCGTGCCGAATACATCTCTCGATTGCCATATAAACTCGAATAGATTCTTATCCAAATGCGATTGAGATTCGAGCATTAATAGTTACCCCGGTTGACCGAGGGGATACATTTGATACATTTGTCGGGATAGTAATCAAGATTTATCGTCGTGAAATATGTGCTACTGGTGCAGACTGGGCGACTGGGAACCTAATTAAATGCCCGTTCATGTAAATTATTATATAGATGCTAGTGTCACGCTTGCTTACCAGCAAACTCTACGCTCCAATGATTATTGCCTGACTTGGGGGCAGGACTTGATCATTAACAGGGGCTCGATTAAAATCGGCGATACGCCCCAACCGGTTCGAACGCGAGACGTTTCGGTAGTTATCAGTTTAACATCAACACACATATAACGTATGAGTTAATCTATACGATATAGTAATGTACAGTATAGAGCATTCTGAAATTAAGTTCGTTTTCATCGCTTTCTTTTCTCATCGATTTCAAAAAAAAAAAAAAAATAATAATAATAATATTCGACAGTAACAAAAATTCCATTAAAATAAAATTAATAAATATAATAGCAGTTTTCTAAAAAAAAGTTATTTTAGTAAAATGAAAAGCTAACATTAAAATTATAAATAAAAAAAATTTAGTAAAAATACAGTGATTAGAAGATATTGCAGACAGATGAAAGTTAGTAAGAAATTATTAAGAGAAGACCTATAATAAAGTATGATTTAATGAAGCAACGTAGGATTAATGTTTAAAAAAATGGATTGCACAAATAGGCGACTTTGCGGCCGCAATAGATAATATACCTCGCGTGATCGCATTTTGGGGCCATAACGATTCTCTTTTTACGCTGCCGTTGCAGCGCGAGGAAACGACTGCCTATCCATATGCAGAAAAAGCTTGTCGCAAGCAATAATTCCGCAATGCACCTGGCTGCTGCAGCATAATTGTATATTTGCCAGTCGACTACGCACCGTTGCGAACTGAACGGCGACGTTTTATGAGAAACATCTGTTTTCATACATTATTTATTCCAGATTGGCTGGCATTCTACATTCTCGAACTTCAAACGGAAAAATTGAAAATCTCTGAGCGACGTGCGGTGTAATTATGAGTGGGTGGGCAACGTGGACTCTCCAACATGCCGCGGTTAACGTTCACTTTGCTGCAAATAGCTCGCTCGTGCCATTTCAGAAAATTAATTGGAGAACGTAAGAATTTTCAATGGGATACCGTCATATCTATTTTAATTTCACCTTAAGGGGATATATCTAGCTCATATTACGTTGTTAAAGAATAAAATAATTTTCTGATCTATATTTAAAACTCTGAATTCAAAAGAATCAACTTTGGAAAATAATTCAGTTTTTAAAAAAAGAATTAACTTAGAAATTTAATTAATTTCAAAATTAAAATATACTATTAATAAAATTAAATAAATTTAAATAGTTGTTTAATTTAATATTACAACTTTTCCAGTTCAATTTAACGTTTTATGTAATTTTTTTTAAAAGCCTGTACTCAATAAACATGCGCACAAAAGCGCAGCTCTAGTTTGCTTTCTCTCGCGCGAGCATTCGAGGATCTTCACAAGAATTCACAAGAACGTAACGCATTGCTAACATGCACTAGCGCGATCACGAGCCGAAATGATTGCATAATATTCACGAACGGAGTAGAAATAGAGCAAAACGATCGTCGTACAAACAAGAACATACAATCGGTGGAACGATCGCGCGATCGGATATCGTGTCCCTTTTTCCATGGAACAGTTTCACCGAGGTATGTATAATTCCTCCTTTCCTGTTGTGCAATCGTTAGCTCGAAGCAAGCGGCGCCCAGAGTGTTTTCCGAATGAACGAACGGGCCGTAAAGACACTCGTAAAACTCATAGAAAAGCACCGACATGATGCTGAAATCGGGCGGTGCGACCGCAAGCGATTCTAAGAACCTAACAAGATTAATCAATCGGCTGAATTTGTCGGCATGTTTTACCGATGATTTTGCTTTTTTAACAAAACCTATTAAAAAATATCTAATAATAAGTATATAGAAAAAAAATAGAGACGCCAATTATTAATTAAAATATGAGTGAATAATTTTTAATATAATTACTTCATTATGCTATGCTTTGGTATAGTATTATATTAAAGAAAATTAACAGATTTTGTGAAAATGTTCGACACAATCATAAGGACCTTAAAATTAATTCGAACAATTCTAATATGTAGCTGTTAGGAATTACTACACATCAAAAAATATCACTATTGACAAATGTACAAGGTTGTTTTAAAAGAACAGCACTTATCAATAAAAATTTTTGCGACATAACAATTAGTGTCAAAAAGAATTCACTAGAATCCGTGTAATAAATCTGAAGATATTATTTTAAAGTAATTATCTAAAAAAATTTTAACACGATTAAAAATTCGCTGTTGTTTTAAGTACGTAGATGTTTTAAGGCTTTAAGCAGTTTTGAACAAACTTCGAGGTTGATATATACACAATTGAGAACCACATGCGGAAATCTTGTTGATGTAGCGAGCTCGTATCGATGAAGCGCATCGTGACAGTCGTCATCCATGATACTGTCGATGCATTTCTAGAATCCTCGCGAACGAAGGAAGTTTCCCTGATGAAAAACGACGGTGGAGCGCGATTGCGACAAATTCTATAATCTATAGTCGATTAGTTATGCGTGTGACAAAAAACATGAACGATTCGCATCGCGGCTTGACGGATGCACGACACCGGCCGCGCGACGAAAAGAATAGCAACCGGCTTTAGGGTGGCTCTGTTTGGACTATCCGTTGCTCGGCGACGTTAGATTGATTCGCAGTCGAGGCGTTTGCATAAAGTTTCCGCAAGAAGAACCTTCCCCGCGGACAAATGGACTATGCAATCTGACGCGGATATGCAACCCGATCGAAATAGGTAACATAAGGAAGTTGCTTGGAAAGTTGTAAACATTTTTGATAAAAAAACGCTTTTTCCATAAAAAGGAAATTCTTAAGGCTATGCGTTTAGATGAATTAGATATTCATTGAATAAACGCTACGGTCAATTTGATTCGGCAAAATGTGCGAAAGCACTACATTAAGCTAATATCTATCAGTTTACGCGATCGAATTATGTAGTCGAAACCATGGAATACGGTCGAGTAGCAATATTAATGAAGTTAACTACGCGAAATTGACGTATTGTTTGACCGGTCATTACTGAGAACTCCAACAAACCCGTTATCGAGCTGTTTTGCATGATTGACTTGATATTATACTTGATACGTATTGCACCATTAGCGGTTCCCAGTGGATTTCCAATCTAATAAACTTCAGCAAATATCAAACAAACTGCGAATCGGTTTTTTATTTAAACTAATATAGTGCTGCCTTTAACATATTTTTTCTAGTTTGATCTAGCTCTTTCATTTTAAATTTATTTACTGCTTTATTATCGCATTTTATCTCTTCAATTTAATCTAATCTTATATACGATCTAGTTAAATAACTTTCATGATGTAATGCGATATTTTAATCTAATCTTATGTACGATCTAGTTAAATAACTTTCATGACGTAATGCAATATTTTGCAATTACGAGAGATATGCACTCGGGATATTATCGAATAAAACGACGCATTTTATCACAAGACGTAAAAATTGACTTTTATTATAAAATAAATAAAAGTGGTGTTGCCGGAAGACGAATAGGGGGGACAGGAAGAGATGGCCGCAGAGTGATGTCGTATTCTCTTCTTCAATAAGCCGCACAGAATTTCGATGTTGACGAAATGAGATGGAGAATGGGAGCACGAAAGGATCTGATTGTTCGTCGATGTTCGTACGATGCGTGTCATATGTAGCGTCAAGGTAAAACGAAAAAAAGATGAGGGAGTAACGGCGGAGGGGTGGCTTTTTTCAAGTTTCTGATTGCCTGGTCTTTGTGGGAACGGTCCTCGGGAGTGGCCCAAGACAATGGCGGGTATCCTGAGGCAGTCGAATTCCATTTCGATCTGCCAATATAGGCAATATATATTGCCATTTTGCAACGATATTCCTCCGTGATCCTCGATCCTCGGACCGGAGATCCTCGACCCTTCCGGGGCCGAACATCCATAATCCTCGGCGAGCGATCTCGCGCGGAATCAAAACGCCTCGCCAGATGAGACAGAAGTGTGGCTCTCGGCAGAGGCTTTGCTCGTTGTCTCATTCACCAATCGTGGTGGTCGCTGATTCGCTGCCTCATATCAGCCTCAGGATGACGCGCTCGGCGTGGACCACTCCGGACCAGCGGATCTGCTGGCTCAGGTCAGGGGATCTAGTAGCCGTGTCCGTGGCCATGGACAGCCACGTTGACGATGCTGGGCTCGAAATGCGGCGCCGGGATGAGATGATCGACTCCCACCAAGTGTGGATGCCCTACATGCGGGCCAGAGTAGTGAAGGCGGGTGGTGTGGTCGTTACCGTGGAGGGCGAGCGGGGCGGCATGGGGGGCCGGGATGGCGGGCTGGCCAGCGATGTGGATGTGCTGCGCTAAGTGCCCCTAAACATAAAAGAAGACATGGCGTTTTAGTAATTAACGGAATATTTAATCTCACTTGTCCGAATGGTAATTCCGTTACGTAATTAAAACGATCGGAAAATCTAAATCTCGAAAAAATAATGATTTCTCCAGGGAACATAGTCCCTCATTACGAAATCGCTCCATCGCGGGTGAATGCAAAAGAGTTTAGAATGGTTGGGCAACTACAATGGGGACTTTCAGACGAAACATGCACAAATAAGCGCGGTCAATTTGATGCAATTGCAGCTGGGTTTTGACACAAAGATAATGGGCTTAATTAGGTAGAAAATCCAATGATAAACTAATAATTAGCTATTGATACTGTCCAGCTGTTGCTTTGCGCTTAATTATCTCGAAATATCTCCGCTAATTTTACTAATTGACAATATAATTTTAATTTTTTGTTAAAAATAGTTATATTATGACTGTTTTTGAATAATTATAATATATAATTATACAATTTTTGGAATACATTATTAATACGCAATTTGTAATTTATAAACGTGTACTAACTTGGAGAATTTGACAAAAAAAATAAATTATAAAGATTCCAAACATGATAGAAAAATTGAAATAGCGAAATAGTTGTTGTAACTTTTTAAAATAATAATTATGAAATACTTACAGCGCTGGCAACAGCCACGATGGCGAACAAAACAATCTGCAATAAAAAAACGTTATTTAGTACAAAAAAAAGTATATTTAGAATCTTGGACTTTTTAGTATAAATTCTAACAAAAAAGAATGGCGCTTATAATATGATTAAAAATAAATAAATAATATAAGAAAGAGATATATACCGAATAAATGGAAACTTAGAAAAACGCAAATAAAATAAAACATAGGTATGACATATAAGTGTAATGTTATAAATATCAAATAAGAAATATAAACAATTTTTAAAATACATTAAATGAAATAAAGTTATTTATAAATAATTAAACATATACTATATAAATATACAAGGCTTAATATTTTCCTCTATGCCTACAATTTTGCATGCAGATAAAAGCATATAAGATGAAAATAAAAGTGATATGATAAATCGACGTGGCGAAATCGCGGGTGAAGGGAAAAACTTACGAAGAACTTCATGATGGCGAGCGGTGGTTTTTCTTGTGTGTTATGCGAACAAACACTATGTCTTCTAGGGGCGACGCGGTATGCTTTTATAGCAGGTCCCTGCCCAAGTCCAGGCCCACTCTCAGGGCGTCAGGCGGGGGCACGACGTTGCACGTCACACGGACCCCTTTCACTAACCACGCGACCGACACCCTTTCGGGCCCCCTTGTTAGGTGCCCGCCCAACCGCGACGTCACGCCTTGTCACGCTTCCGATATTTTCGATATCAACGACAGCATCACCCTTAAAGATACTGAAGATCGTGAGATGCGACCTCCCTCCCCCCCCCCCCCAAAGTAACAATTGTCGTTAATATGATTCATTACAGTACTCAGTGAGCGTGAATGTGAATGTAAAGTAAAATATGCTTTGCTTGGATATACAGAGAATGGCGTGTTAAATCGCGATGCTAAATTACAATGATAAAATCGATCAATGATTCACGCAATTGCTACGATTTTTTCTTTAAGGAACTACAGCGTTTCGTAAGATTCCATAGAAGATTCGATCTACGCTGGTTGAACTGACTTATCTATTTATATACAATAGTAACACGGTTTAAATTTTAAATTAATTTTACATTAGTTCTATATTAATTTTAATCTAATTCTGATTATAAAATTTATTTATCCTCTGTCTAATTTTAACGAAATTTCGTGAGGGAATAAAGATGTTACGCCTTATTATATGATTTGCGTTATTATTTTTGTTTTGCGTATAATGTATGTTCTGTAAAATTGTTGTTAATACTGTATATTACATATTTTATTACACAATTACAGCCTAAGGCTTATGTCTATACAGGCATAAAATTTAAGATACATATAAATATTAAGATATATAAAAATTCATTACATTTAATTTTATTTATTATATCAATATTTTAACTGTAATGTTTTAACTGTAGTTTAACTTTCATTTTTCTGATTTTCTAGTTCTACTTAAGCAACATTTACACATATATACGACTTAATTAATAATTTATTTAATAATGCAAGAATCGAGAATAAATCTGAAATTTTGAGAAACGGCAAATGGTATAATGTTCTTCTAGAGACTAGAGATAAACTTTTACTACACTGGCACATACCCGGTACTTTTGCTACATTGGCGCATGTCCGGTAAAATTGTTATCATTTTTTTATATTTGTTATAATAAAATCTACAAATCGAAATATATATAGAAATTAATATCGAATTAACTTACTTTATGTAATGGCAGCTACTAATACAATAATTTTATTATTCTCTATCTGGCTATTTAAAACGGGCTATTATTATTGACCATTAAATATTGCTTTGCTGAATTCTTTGCTGTTATAATAAATTTTTTTACTAATAATTTAATTAAATGGTAATTAAATCTGTTTGCAAAATGGCCTAGTTTACACAAACGGTACAAGCGAACTTTCACAGGCTTTTAAATCCAACCTCGTCGCAGCATATTGACTAGTAAACAAATGTCGTTACCCTGTTACACTTGACTGATCTTGGAGACTTTGAGAAATGCGGTTCGGAAAAAGCTGAGAGGAAAATTGTAGAACGGTGTAGCATGTGTACTCATTTTATAATTGCGCAATTTATTATTTTGCATACGTTCTATACGTAATCATTCCGGAATTTATTTCTCTCGATCGAGCTATCATAACTAATCGTTATTACTCCTTTCGAGAGTAAAAGAAAAAATGAAAAGAAAAAACGAAAAATCGTTACTACTCCTTTCGAGAGTAGAAGAAAAAATAAATTTTAAAAAAACGAATAAAAGTAAGCATACAAATATTAAAAAAAACGAGGGTAGAGAACGGAGGAAAGAAAAACAACTCAATTCCTGGTTTATCACAAGACGTATACAAATCAACTTTTATTAGAAAATAAATAAAAGTGTTGCGGACAGTGAAGAGAAATAGGACGGGATCCGAGAAATAGGGGGGGGGGAGAACGCTCTCTCTGATGTTGCAGTGATGTCTTCTTCAATATCACATTGCCGCACGAGAATTTCGGTGGTTGGGAAAAACGGAGAAACAGAAAAAGACGCGGGTGTTCGTGTCTATGTGTATTCGTATAAGGCGTGTCATATGTAGCTCTAAAGTAAAATCAAGATGAGTTTTTTTATTCTTAAGTTTGGCTGCCGGGTCTGCGATCCAGTGAGTGGTCCACGATTTTCCGTCTCTTCTGAGGCTCTCAAAATTCCTCGGAGATGCTGATTTTGACGATCGTCGTCATCGATGGATCCTTGGCCTTATATTTGTCTCAATTGGAGTTATTTAGATTTCCGAGAAACCAGATATATCGTCGACGAAGTTGTCTGCTGTCAATGCTGTCATTATTATGATTGATAAGATTCGGGATGACTGCCATTTCGGTATGAACCACTTTGGACCAACGGGTTTAATCGAGGGGCATCGTTAGACGGGGAGTTTCTTAGTCCCAGCCGTGTCCATGCGTCTTCACGACGGAGATCGCGGGTTCCGGGGCGGGTACGTAATGCTCGACGCCGACGAGATGTGGATGCCCAATATGGGGACCGCTGTAATGTAGTCTAGTGACGTGGTCGTTTCCCTTGATATGCAGGGGACCCGGATGTGGGGGTGGAATGGCGGGCTGCTGGGGAATGTAATGCGCGTGGTAGACTTGCTGTAAATAATAATAAAATAATATTAACATTATGTTTATAATAATTATTAGACACTTTTTAAATGCTACTTTTGTGTAAGTGTGAGGATAGTTACGCAATTGACAGAAAAAATAAATTATATCAATTAATAAAAAAATAATATATAGATAATGTATATAATAAAATTAAAAATTAAGAATAAATGTTATATATTGATGTTATAGGTATACGTATTACAAATTATGCAAGAATATTCATCTATATTAATTTCGCAACAAAATGCGATCACAGTGCGTAAAGTATTGACTCTGAAATTATTTTACAAAACAATATTACAATCAATTGAAAGCAATTTGGACTCAGTAACATTAATAATAATTTACCGTAAAAATTAAGATAAATTAATTTTGATTATTTAAATTAATTCTTAAAAATTAACTTAATTTCAAGAAACTTGTACAGAAATAAAATATAAGAAATTTCTTAAATAAAAAATTTGTTATATATTTATATGTTTATATGTTGTGTTCTTTTATTGTTGTATGATAGAATTATAATAACGTAAAGATAATCAATAATTATCAAAAAAAAATTCAGAAAATTGTATTTAAAAAATTTTATTTTCCCTTATAAATAAAATGTCAGTTTTAACATTACTACCAGATTTCTGAGCAGTTGTGAAAACGAACCAAACAAAGGTAATCCAAGCTGCTTATCATTAATTATGCAACAAGGAGTTGGAGGCGGAACAAACGTTACGTAAACGAGTTGCACCGATTATATTTCGGTGCAATTGAGCCGGGTTTCGTCACGGCTCCTTTATAGGTCTCCGATTAAGTAGGAAATCCAATTAATTTGCTATCGCGGACACCTATTCCGTTGCCGGTTCAGCTGCAGCGTAGAGCAAGAAAGACACGTAACTGCTGATCAGATCTAGTAACGTAATATAACATTAGAAATCGACTGGCCATTAAACGGAAGGAAAGGCGCAATCAACGACGTGAAGTAACAGTTTCTGCTCGGTTTCCCGTTTGGACATTTTCCGAAAACCGTTATTATTTATCTATCGTCTGTAATTTATGTAATTATGGTAATACTATCATCTTAGATATCTTGAGCCACACATCGAGCGAATATTTTTCGATTTCTATCACGCGATAAACTGTAATTAGCATTTATTAACTTATTTATTGTATCAGTTTGTCTTGAATTCACAGAACCGAAGTATCCCGTTTACTTAGCTTAATGTCAAATGTTAAATGTTTCTAATTCTGAATATTTCAATGATATTTCTCTACCGTCATCACCGTAGCGACTTTAATTTTAACACTTTCCGTTATCTCATAGCTCGTTACCTTCATCACGCAATAAATTATCTAGTCGACTTGTTTGCAGCTCTGCCAAAGCCATAGAGAGACGATTAAATATCCATCGTGTAATATAATCGACCTCTCTCAGTGACAGTTCTCTACCACTATTACCTTGGCGTGCGCTACAGGAGCAGCGACCTTGAGGTATTTCGGCACGGGCGCGACCCAGGGCTGGGGCGCGTGCACCACCGGTGCGGCATGCACCACTGGAGAAGCGTGCACCACAGGAGCCAGCCAGGGCTGCGCGACCTGAGGTGCGTCAAACAGTCGTTTTTCACATGATCGGAATCGATCGCCTTGGTAACACGGGTGTTACGTGAAGTTACTTTCCCGCCGAGTACGTCCAAAGTTACTCGGTCGCCGGAAGAGAAATAGAACGAGCCTTCGTAATCCGCATGATGTTGATCAATCAGCAATGGTGTTTTAAGAAATGAGGAGTTATCACAAGTCGAGAGAATATAGAATTGCGAAGAATAAAATGAGAATAGTGGTTGACGTAGAAACATCCACGAAGACAAGAAGAAAGATTGAAGAAGGCTTTGTTACTGGATGTAATTGTTGTATAAATTTATCGATCAGTAGATTAAAACGTACAGAGAAACACAAGAAGTTCAAGTACCTGTCGAAGTATCAGAATATAAAAAGTGCAGTTAAAGGCGAAATACATGTCAGTCATGCTTGATGAACAACGATGACGACTTACTTTTAAAAGATTAATTTGTGAACTAAAAGATTTTTTAAAAACCTAGAAGTCTTTCCCTCAAAAATAGATGAAGATGAAATAGTGATTATATACGGATACCTTATTAAAGTGCGTTTCCTCGTCGAGATTCGAGTCGCTCGAATATCACTTGAATAACGAGGTATGTTAATTATTTAAGAAGACAGAAACGTCGAGAGTCACTAAAAATTAATAATAAGAATGGAATAATTAAAGTTTGATTAATCACAAAAGTGAAATCCAGAGAAGTGGTAGTAACGTTAACAGGCAATTTACATTGTTACAATAAAATTAGTATTACTACACGTTTGCGTACACGCATTCAAAGAGAAATAATAATGTAAATTAATATTTATGTAAATATAAGCTTCTTCAAATGACGATTATAAAGTACTTGCCTCGTATCCAGCGCTGACGGCAGCCACAATGGCGAACAAAACAATCTGCAATCATACAATAATATAATGCAGTGTAATTGTAATGCATACAATAATAGTATGTAATAATGTGTAAGATATATATATATAATATATATGTTAACAATATAATCAGAATATATTTAATCCTTGTGTCGTAATACAATAGAAACTACAGAAAACTAATACATTTAATTGTATATTTTAATAAATTAAAATATGCAATTAAACATAATTATTAACAGCTTAAATTAAGATACACATAATAATTAAATAACTATTTAATAATATAATTAAATATTATTTATATATATTTAATAAATATCTTATATACCTTATATAAATTATACACACATATATATATATATATATATATATATATATATATATATATATATATATATATATCAAATTAATACTTTTTACCTTTTACTTAATTTTTTTGCGTTAATGTAATAAGATATCTAAATTGCAATTTTAGAATATAAAATAAATTAGTTGCGATATTTACTTAAAATATTATATAAATAAATATTTATTTATATCTAATATTTATAAACATAATATAAAACAAATATAACAGAAGTACTAGGTAAATGCAAAACTTGCGCGACACCGTGTGACAGAATCCCCAAGATTGCAGGGGGATTATTCTCGGGCAACACAACGATTAACTTTTACTTCCTCGTGTTATACTTGCGAGGAGAAACTTACGAAGAACTTCATGGTGTGTGATGACAGTTTTTCTTGTGCGCTACGCGAGAAAACACTACGTGTTCGAGGGGCGACGCAGTATGCTTTTATAGCGGAGCCCTGCCCAGGCCCAGGGGGGCCCAGGGATGAGGCGGGGGCACGATTGCACTGCTTCGGATGCGGACCCCTTTCACCAATAGCGCGACCCTTTCAGATCCCTTATTGGGAGCTTGATTCCAGTCAATCACGATGCCTGGCTTCCGGTAACAAGTCGACACCCTTAAAAATTTTTAAGGATCATGGACCATCGAAGGGGGGCACTCCAGATCAAATCCGCTTGTCGTTAATTTGATTCATAGAAAAAGCAGGTCGCTCGAATGAAGAACACAGGTTAGTTTACGATGCAAGATAAGATCTATAATTTGCAAAATCTGAAATAAATATTTTTTAATTTTAAGGATTTATTCTATTTCGTAAGATTACGTGGGAAAGTAGATTTATATAAAGCTAAATTATATTGCGTTTCGCAAGATTGAATGGGCAAATAGATACATACGTATAAAACTAAAGGAAAGTAGAACTGGACTGTATACTCGTCTGTATACCCGCGTGACTTCACTTTATAATTTTTTTAAATTATTTAAATAATCGTAAAGTTAAAAAAAATTTTTTTTTGTTCGAAATCAGAAATTTTACAGTCGTGAACATCTAGAACTGTTGCTACTGATTGTGAGTTAATTTACCGCATGTCACTGTAAATGATCACAGTACTTTAGTCTGTCTTCTAGTGTGTCTCTAACGTTAGACATTGTCTATTCCAAAACAAATCACCATGTACGAACGAATTGCACAACTTTGACAAACGGCATCATATCATGTTCACAATCGTCTTAATAAGCACCGCTGATTTCTGACTTCTTGTCTAAGATTAATCATTCCGGATCCACAGATCACGGTCGTGATGTATTGATCACGATGTTAAATCGCAGTTACTAACCCAGCATGTAACGAGTAACGTTCGCAAGGAGTTTGCGTATTGCAGGTGCGTCGGCCGTAACGCGCATTGATGAAGTCGGCTGATTAGGATGTAACACACTTCAGGAAAATGCGAAGGCACGTTTAAGAGAAAAAAAACGTTCGGGTGTTTTTCTTTTTGTTACGCGACTTGCGTAAAAGGTATACTGTGCAACCATAAAATAACAATTGACCCTATCTTTCCGCGCGATATCTCGCTGTAATTACCTGAGATAAAATATACGACTCGCGTAATAGCGCGCAATTACATTATGATACTCCTGAAACGTGGAAAATATGGCGCTTATCTGTTTTTCTCAGACTTTTCACGGCGAGAAACCCCGCGTTTAGGAAAATTTGCTTTGACTGGACCTCAATTTAAGGTAAATTTAACAGGAAACCGGAGAATAATAGATTTCCGTAGTAACGTGAGATGTACGTTCTATTGCTGTCGATTTCGCAATCGTATCCCGTACTTATATTTTGAAAAATACGAATGGGAACGACGATATAGCATGCAGAGAACGGAAAGCACAAGCAAAATTGATTCCTCATTTCGATTGCGACATAGGACGCGACTATTCGTTCCGCCGTTTTCTTCTTCAAACCGTAAATAATTTTTTTTATCTTTTCTACAATGTGAAATCCATCCGATTTATGTCTAATTAATTTATGCAGAACACAATTCCGTTCAACATGCAGTATATTAATTTCATAACGGCGAAATTCGCCGTTTCTCTTCACTCGGACCGAGCCTAATTAACTGACGATATATAGTTTCGTTCTATATGTGTATATTAATTTTGCAATAGCGAAATCTGTGTTTCTTTAATCGGCGTTTAGTTCGCAGCGCGCGAGGAAAACCGTGTGATCTGTTTCTTCTGTCAATCGTTTCACTAGACTTGGGATCGTGTTGAAATCGCTGTTACGCTGAGAAATTGGTACACATGCATATATAGAGGTAACAATAGAACTTTTCAGAATTATTATTGCTCCTCATGGATTACTCAGATAATATGTAATATAACGAATAAAGCAATATTTTTACATATGCAGTAACCTCCTTCTATAATTTATAAAAGAAAAAAATCTTTTCAAAACCTAACAAATGTTTTATAAATAGAATATATTTTCTTACTTTTATATGGACATAGTAAAAATGTTATTAACGTTGACAACAATATGTAACAAAAATTATACTAATAGTCTATTAATTAAATACTCTATTATTTCATTATGTCGATTGTGATTTAATCTTTTTCTAAAAATGAGTTTCTAATCAAGTTTTAAATCAAGTTTTCTCTTGCGTGTTAATTCGTATTTTTATATTCTAAGATATATAGTAAACAAAAATTGTTCTTCTTTACAGTTTTAATGCAGTAAAGTTTTAGACTTTAATACAGTTTCTTTGAAGCAAAAATTCTTTAGTTATATTGTGAAATTGTAGACATATTTCGTATAGTAGCTCTGTCTTTCAATTTTTAATACACAGTAGTTCCAGTAATTTTCCCCCTGTGCGTCATTCACCCTCGGGTCTAATAAACGCGCGCTTTACGAGTAGCGTTAATTTCGCAACTACTGCTAGTTACTAGAGGTGGTTATAGCCATGAACGCATTTAGTTCTGGGTCACATCGGAGTACATCTGGCCCCCCTCTCTCCCCCTCTCTCTCCCTCTCTTTCTCTCTCTTGCTTCCTTTGAAAGCACGAACTGCATGGTGCGATTTTTGCGAGCACAAAATCGTCGTTTCCGAGCAATGGAAGTGAACGCCCCTGCATTTCTTCGTCGTCGGCCGCGCTTTTTCAGACCGATTAGCAATTACCCGTAAAGACTAAGGCCGACGGTCGCCTTTACTCGGTATAAAAGCCGCGGTGCGCGATTTGCGCAACTTCAGCCAAGCACGATTCGTTGCATTTCTCACAAGTGTATGCGCGGAACAACCCCGCGTGGATGTAGATACGTCGTGCGGTGGAATCGTTGCAAAACCTGGAAAGTTTAACGATTCTCATTATTTTGTAACGTTTCACGTTCGCTCTGTTCGGATCAGATGAACAAGAGAGGAAGAAAACGATAGAGGGAGAGAGAGAGAGAGAAAGAGAGATGGACGCGTGTTTGTCGATGCAGCGGGCGCGCGAGAAATATTAATGCAACGCTCACATTGGATCGCGCTGTGACGCCCGAGGGAGATTTCGCGAACGAAACCTTTACACAGTCTTTGAATATTTCAGAGACATGGTATGGACGTATCGGAAAAAGAAGAGACAACCATATTTATTTCTCGACAATTCGTATAGAAATATTTTTTTACGTAACAACACGTAAAATATCGACAAAATGATATGAGTAGAAATATAACGCGGTGTAAAAGAATAAATAATAAATAAGTAAAAGTATGCTAAGTAATAACACAAAAATATGTCGCCGTGCGTTTTTTACCAGTACCATGTATAATTTCGATTACGTTATATCGCGTGGTTTCTTATTAGCCAGGTGCAATCTGTGCAATTTGATTAGATAATTGACATATGTGGATAAAATCTTTAAAAAATCGAAAATTCACCTTCCACTCGCTTATGCACCACTGCACCGCAGCCCGAACGCGCTTTCCCCCGCGGAAAACGCATTGCGGCAATTCGTGCATCGCTGCACTCGCTAAACCGATCTCCCGTACATGTACGAAACAGTTTTCGCTTGTAATACATAATACATTAATCGAATCTATATTCGCTTATCTTCGCTATATCTTCGATGTTAATAGTTCATTATTTGTTTCTTTAATTCACTAATAAAAATACATTTGTTTAAAAAAAAAAGAGAATAAGTATCAGCGTACAAGAATATATAAAAAAGTATAAAATTTGAAATTTATGCCATTTCCTGATTATTAAAGTTACCTTATAAGCAGAGCCGTTTTCTCATGCACTCTTTCTGAATAATCCCGCACATGAATGGTAGAAAAGCAAGTGCAAACTCTTTCCGGCCTCCGCAATAGCGGTAATTATGCGGTAGCAGCTAATTATCTATTCTCGTCTATTATCTCTTCCTGTGCGCTAAGAGTCAATCGCAGTCGGTCGGCAAGATATAAATAAAATGGATGTCGCGATTTGCGATTAATAGACGCGCGAATCATCGAGTGAATCATTCATCGGCGAGTCACGATTTATCCATCTCATGCGGTATCTCATGGCATTCTCATGGCATCCAGCCATGAAAATCGAGATTGAAACAAATGGATAAACGAGTCATTAAACATGTTTATTTTTTCGTTAATAACACATTCGTTTATTTATAAACAAACTCGAATACGCGAAGATATCGCATTATGTTTTTTGCTCATCCCTCCGATTTCCACGGATGTAATTCGATGCATGGACATTCGAATTCCGCTCATTATTAACCGCCGCATTTACGACGATCTTGTGTAATGTTGCATTGTGTTCCATTTGTAGAGCGGCTGTTCTATTGCGCAGAAAAGTGATTTCGCACGATAACGCGAATGCGATCGCGCACCAAAACGCGCGAGAATATTCGCGAATAATTGCTGATGAGAAAAAAATCGTTTAGACTCCTTACGTAAGATCGATATTACATAAAGACTTTCATTGTAAAAAAGATCGCGGTATAAAAACGGAGATTCATTACTTTTAATTGAGCTTAAATCGTATAATTTAAATTCACAGCAGAAAATACAGAGAAAGCATATACATATCAAAATATATTTTTTATTTATTATGTATATCTCAAGTTTTGATATACATATATCCGTTATTTGTATATTGATTTCTAAACTATAGAGATAAATTAATGATACACATTTTATATAAATTTAATTTTTATTTTAAAGAAACTAATAACAAAATCCTATTTGTTCTTCACACAAAACTCACTTTATAGCACATAAAATCTCCGAAGGAAGCAGATAATAAGAAGATTATCTTTTACACGTAGATAATGAATGTAGAAAATTATTCAAGGCTTTAGGGATGAAATAAAGGTGATTACAAGCGCTAAAATTAATGAAGCACGGTAATCATCCCGAGCGTGATTTTATTATGCGGCCATTTATGTTCAGAATAATGTTTCAACCAAATGAGGTCAGATTATTATAAGTCTTGATGCGTAGAAAAACTAAATAATTGTCAATAAACTAATATAAACACAGATATGTATTTAAATTAATATATATATAATTAATACTAAATTAATATAATATTAAAAATAAATGAAATCATAACTATATAAAATAAGTATAAAAAATTAAAAAAGTAATTATTATATAAAATCAATCTTAAATAAACATTTTTTAAATTCCAACTGTATAATCATATACAGATATCCTGTATTCTTAGGCAAAAAGAACGAGCAGTTAAATCGTGATCTTGACGATCGACCGGAATGCCAATTGATGACTCTTCGTTTTCATTGCAACGAGCAATGTCGATCAGTTTTTATGTCTGCCAAGCCGAGACAACTGCTCCATATTCCCATCCAAGGATGACCATTAAAAGATCTTTAAACTTCGCTCAAGAATCTCGGGAATCTCACAAACTTTTGCAATCAATTTATAACTAATATAAAAATTAGAATTTTAGAGACAGAAAAGTAGGAAAATATAATTCTACAAAATTTATAATATACTACATATAAACGTTGAAAAGCAGATATCTAACGTAGAGAAAGTACATGTTTCTAAATAATCGAAGTAGTTATTAAAAAACACGAATTAATATTGATAAGTTAATAGAATTATATCTTTAAATTTCCTTTCCGTTCATGTCTCCAAATGGTATAATTGAATCTTATCAGTGATTCCTCGCGTTCATCCTTCCTCTTCGATCAGGAATAATAATTAATTACTCCGATTCCTCTTTCTCTGTTCTGGCGATCGCCGGCGTCCGCTTCTCCTTCGCGAGCGTAATTAAATGATTAAAGCTTGACCAGGCCGGAGGGCGTAGTCGCCCGCGGGCGGCGTGGAAGTTTACTTTCTAGGCGAGAGTGATTCTGTCGTTCGCTCGCGTTCCTCGCAGATATGGGAATCCGCGTTAGCCGTCGGGGATCGTGGCGCAATTGCCATCCTTGGACGCGAATCTAGAGCAACGCGCTCGACGTGCTCGACGTGCTGGAAACTGACCTGACCTATCGGCTTGGGAGACCATAAAATCCCGATCAATCACGATGGACCGTACGAAATTTTATTCAAAACTAAATTTATTTTATTAAATTTATAATATTTCTGTTATATATATTTAAATATTTATTATATAGAATAGATATTCATAAATAAAAGAATTTATTTATGTTTTCTTATTAAGATGTATTATTAAGCAAAATAAAATCTTTCAGTTCAGGTGTTTTCGCGATTATTATCGCGATAGCCACTGCAGACATGACTGTCATGACACAGAAACAAGTGTAAGAACGCAAAAGACTCTTGTCGGTCTATAATTCTTGAATAATAGAAACCATAAATCTTCGTCTTGAAAACACAAAGAATAGCTGAGTGAAAAAGGTTCACGGAATGACAATGCTATTTGTAAGCAAACCAAGCTCAATAATCATTAAATAAATGAATTATCGATCAATGTCCCCGTCCGACTCTTTATTAATTAAAGAAACGACAAGAGGGTCCAAAAATTGAAGGACGGCCAATTAACCCAACGAGCAAATTAAGCCCACTTTAAACGATCTATAATTTCAGACGGAATTCCTAACCTCTTTTTTATCCACGTAATTAATTATAATTAAACTTCTATTAAATTTTATAATTATACTATCAAAAACGAATTTTATAATTATTCTATCGTGAATTGTAAGAGATCTAGAATGGAATTCAGTGACTGAGTGCCATCTAATTGCGCCAGAATGTCCAGCAATGACTTTGAGAGCGACGAACATGGAAAATGATGCTTCTTATACGCGCGAAATAACACGGTTCTCCAATGTGACGAAATGGGTGGTGCTATCCAATACCCTTCACTCGCGAGTACTTCGAATCGCGCGCTATGTGCAAATGACAGCGATTTATTGCGAGCGCTATTCACTCGTGTGAAGAGACATTACTGCACCATGCAATTTATCCATGCTCCGTAAAAATAAAATACGAACGCCAGGAAAATGCAAACCTGACCTATTTTAGCCAATATCAAAGTTTATGCTGGACATAAAAATCCTAACAAATGTACAGGAAATTGCATGTCAGCATTTTTTTTGCATTTTAACAGTTTATACAATTTATACAATTGAATTTTAATATATATCATTATAGACTCGTGAAAATGTCAACAAATTAATAGACAGCGATACGAGTCAGGCGCGGTACGTGGTGCGCAAGTAAAGAAATTGAATTTTATTTTCAACAATATGTTTTCACATGTATTTGTACGATGGGATTATTGTGGAATAATGAAAGGGTTTGCGCACTAATAGTTCGGAAACACAATCAAAAATATGAAAGCGCGATCCCGAAAATGCGTAACCGATAGTGCAACGGAACATCGTGATTCCCAACGGAAGTGATTCGTTTCGCATTTTCCGCGAGCCCCGCGTCGCTACAAAACAAATCGTTCGCGAGCGACGTATTGAAACTGTACAAGCCGCACGCACATATACACATACGAACTTTCATCGCGAAAGCGTGGCGTTGGCGATCGAAGGAGAACCGTATTACCGTATCCCGGAAGAAACCGCGCCGCCGATTCTGCAACCAGAAGCGCGTTATAAAAGTCATTAAACAGTTCGTAACCAAATTGCGTCGTTCTCCTCCACCCCTCGTCCCAGCTCACCCTCCTCGACGCCCAACGATGTCCGAAAGCGTTCTGCATACCTACTGCGCGTTTCCTGCATTCGAAAATCACGCCGCGAAAGGATAAGAAAAAACCGACGCGTGTTATTACACGCCGCTAATCTTCCTGTCGGGCGATTTGCAGATTAATAATTATTGAGACCCGGCGCGATTGTCGGTAATGGTTTTCAACGCGATATACGATACAGCTATGTAGGAAACGTAACGGGCTGTTACGCTATATATTCCATGACATTACACGCTTCTATTGCTAAGACACATTTAACATATTAATGAATTCTGAAGATAAGGAATGTCATTTTTGCACGTTCTTTATTCGCGCGATTCGCAGTGCCCGCGAGTGAAGGGTATGTGCATGGTATATAATTTCATAACAACAAATTAATAAACAGCTATACGAGTCAGGCGCGTACGAGTGGTACGCAAGTAATGAAATTAATAGTTACAGAAGTAACGAATTACAATGTACATAATATACATATACATCTATTCCAACTTGATAAACTGCGCGCCGATAGCTGTGTTTCAAGTCTGACGAATAATCGGCGCGCAGTTTATCAAGTTGGAATAGATGTATATATGTATATTATGTACATTGTAATTCGTTACTTCTGTAGCTATTAATTTCTTTACTTGCGCACCACGTACCGCGCCTGACTCGTATAGCTGTTTATTAATTTGTTAACATTTTCACGAGTCTAATGACATATTTTAATTTCATAACTGTAATCATGTTAATCGCGCGATCAAAGATCTCTCCCCTTTACATTAAGATTGTGTCAAATTTAATTATTATTAAAAATTGCATGTATTCTCTCTCTGAAAAAAATGTCTTGTATTTTAGAATATTGGAGACTCGGGAAAGATGTCGGAGATAAATAAGAAGATAAAACGGAAGAATCTTTTCTATAATACTGACACGAGGTCCAAATTGCGCGACACAACGCTCGCCATGACGCCGGATAACGATCCGTATAGTAAAACGTTTTTCAGACCATCTATTATTTTTGGAAAGCTACAACACCTTTCTTAACGTCCTGCCGCGAAAAGTTCAAAGAAACCGAGGGAGAACCGTTTACAGGCATCACCGATCTTTCGTTATAATGCCGGACGTACGCATGATTTATTTCTAACAAACCGCGAGATCGACATGCACTTTGAGATATCGCGCACTACAACATGAATGAAAGAAGCGTTTGATAAATTACCTCACCTTACATCCGCCGCTATACTTGGTTTCAAAAAGCTTTACATTATGTTGAGAATTTATTAATGTTTATAATTTCGGTATTAAATCCACTTTAGACGATTTATAATTCGCGTGACGTTAAAATTTATGGGTGACATGTTATTTATCATCTTATTTAATTATTTATCAATTTTTGAAGAATCAATACACATGTACACACATATAATAAAAATATATTGAAATGTATGGCATATAAAATTATATGCAATAGAATTATATAATAGACTCTTGAAATCTCACGCGAATCGTAGATCGTTTAAAGCTTTAATCTGACAAAGATGCTTTCTTTTGACAAAACAATTTATAATCTGGCCACAAAATCTTTTATACTATAATTACAGTGTGAGATTTTTAGCTTTTTTTAATATACCTCAATTAACAAACAACAATTATGATTCTTGGACAAGAAATAATAGAAATCTGATATTATTAAGCCATTTATTCCTTCATGACGAATCATTTTCGCCATATTTAGAAAGAAAAAAGAAAGATGATTAATTAGATGAATGTGCAACCGCCAATCAAATCCCGAAGTAATTAGCGAAAGAAGTCGTAATAGCGCCAACACTTTTCATTACATAAGTATATTTTTGCCATTAAAATCATGTAATATTCTATATTTAAACGCACATTTAAAATATCTAAAAAATGTACGTTATAGAAAATATTACCACTCGTGCAAGTAGCGCATGAAAACTTATCATATTAATTGTCTCTATTGCAATCATGTTGACAAGTTTCTACCGTCCTTACACTTTCTCTTCTTATTTACCATTCGTAGATTTTGTATTTTATTAACACGTTAAAAGCTGCGCAAAATATTTCTATTTTCTCGATTTCATCTCGACAAGCAGATAATCGATGAACGAATAAAACTTTATAAATAATTTATTACAAGCTGGCATAATCGAAAATAACAGAACAAACGTAATTAGTATATTAGGAATGTTTTGCAATAAAAAACAAATTTATAGATAATTATAGCTCTCCGAATAATATAGGTTCGTGGTACTCCCTCCTTCACCATATCACGCAAATGTTACTGAGCGCGCGCACCGAATCACGCTTATGTAACTTTTCCCTTTTTTTTTATTAAAAGGAAAATAAAATACAGCTAGTATAGGAACAGTTCTATTTGACATAATTATATATAAGTTACTTTTTATAATGCTAATACATGGAGCCGTGTGTAAATATACGTCTCGTAAGATCTACTTATATATTAGGTGAAATTCTTAAACAGAGATAATAACTAAATGTAAACACATTAAATTATACCAAAATACATAGAGATACTTTAAACGAAATTTCGAGTCAAGCATTATAATAATACTAATAAATAAGATGCAAGCTTATCTGTTATATTGCAGAAGAAGAAAAGCATTAGAATTGGAGTAAACAAGGGTACAATTAACATAAAAACGATTATGTAACGAGAAAACGGAACTGCTCGCGCTCTCTGATAGCGCCGGTCGATACTAATCGGTCGCCGACAGAAGGCGCGACCAGTATATTATACGAAGGAAAGAAGGCAATATACTAAATCAGTAAATAATAAACATTATCAACGATATTATGTAACATACAAACAGCAATATTATATCCATCAAACTTGTGGGAGAAACCCACGTCTTTTGTATTTTTTTTTAATTTCTTTCACAATAGAAGAAAAAATCGAAACTATTCCGAATTAATCGTGGAGACATCGCGAGAGGGCTTGCAACTCTAGATTAGGGACCGATATCACAGTCTCCGATTAACGTGATCTTCCGATTTAACTCACTCTTCGTCTCTTTTTAGGGGGACAGCGGACAATTAGAAAGAGATGCAGAGTGAGTTTAATCGGAGAATCACGTTAATCGGAGACTGTGATATCGGCCCCTAGGGTCACTAATGACAGAAAAAAAGTTAAAGAAAGAGAAACAGAGATAGGGGGTAATCTATTATCTCTTTATTCTTCGTTCTCCCCCTCTCTCTCTCTCTTTCTCACTTACAATCCGGATGTGACTTTTTAGGCCTGTTCGTTTTATCTGTACTTCTTGCACGGTTTTCATCTTTTGTTCTTTTTCTTTTCACGTTGGAGAGAAAAAGAGAAAAGATGAACTGTGCGAGAAGTTCAGCTAAAACGAACAGGCCTATTGTGACTTTCTGCGAGAAGTCTCTACACTCTACAGGCGATTTCAATGCATCTACACCGTGTTTCAAAATTCATCGTCACTATCGCCAGCGCTGAAAATCTATAGCGTACGTCACGGGTACTATAGATTTTCAGCGTTGACACTGTTCGCTGTTGACAGGTGAAAGGTGAATTTTGGAACACAGCCATAATAGATGATAGGTTATGAAGTCACGTATCCCTGCATCATTATGTACATAGCGCCGACGATGACGGTTAATAATTCGATCGTTCGTTTAACGGCAAGTATATCGGCATGAAAGGACGTCGATAAAGGGCAATATTCAACATTGGGCCACGCGACGCTATCCAAGAGAGTAAACAGCGATTAAACAGAGATGTGCATTATTTGGATTTTAGCAGTGGCATTGACACCAGATTTATCTTATTTGTCCTATTCCGAGTGAACTTCATATCAGTTTCCTTTTTCTCTCGGGCATGGATGTATGTTCGGTTCAAGTACGGAAAAATGCCGCAGTTAAAAAACTTATTAACATAATGCTTTATTATATTTCACAATACTTTTAATATCTTAGTTTGTAATATTAAGGTCTGAAACAAATTCAGCTAGTCCTTTCTCTTAACTTTATGATGTATAATCAACTTTTAGGGAAAAAGCCACAGGATTTTTTCCTTAAACGATGAAAATTTTGTTCCAAGAAAAAAATGTATACATTTAACGTACAATCGGGGACAAAGATGAAATTGATTTTGAGACATAATGTCTTGCGATCCTTTAAAATTCATAAATAATTTAAAAGATATTAATTCTCAATTGCAGGAAGGAGGCGGAAGAGGCACCACTGAATCAGAATCTGACCAAGAATGTCCTGAAATTTCTAACATCTTCCCGTCAGGGAAGATGAAGGACTGGACTTATACAATGAGGAGACACATGCAGGTGATTATGTCAATTTGGCATAAGTACAAAATATTCGGCCAAACTTTACCACCAATAATCTATTCTATCGATAAACAAATGTGCGAATGTAGATCTATAAAACTTTTTAACTCACAACTCTTTAAAGTTTACAAAAAATTAATTAACTTAATATTAAATTACTTATTATAATTTAGCTTAATTTTCTTGCGCTTTCTTATTTTAACAAAAAAATTATACGTCATTAATTTCATATGCATAACTAGTTCTACTGGGTGTTACAGGAGGTAGTACCTGGCGTATTTCTCGGTCCTTACAGTGCTGCCAGTCGCTCCAAATTGCAGTATTTGCTTGACCATGGAATAACACACATAGTTTGCGTCAGACATACTATCGAGGCAAACCTTATAAGGCCAAACTTTCCCAACAGCTTCAAGTACGTGATCTTAATTTAATCAATTAATCGATCTATCGGCTTCCTCAGAATTTTTGAGGTTTTGAGATAAAATTTTGTTTTCTGGGGTGGGTTGTCAGTCTACTGATCAACCCACAACTTTGAGAGTCGGTTTTCTCTCCAAATACAGAGCGGTTCTCGTGGCAAGATACTTTTCGTGGGTTGTCATCACCATCCGAGATGATTGTAGCGATCAAATCCGACGAATTTTTGATCAGATTTGAATCCTGCATCTTCGGCTCACTAAAGCAGCGCACATCACTTTGCGCCACGATTGCCATATATGATCTTAATTGCAATAACTTATTAATAGTTGCTTAACAAAGAAAAGAACAGCTCTATAAACTTAAAAAGTTCTAATTTCTGACTTTCTTTAGTACTACTATCCTTTCTATTATTTTTAATTACTAATGGTTGCATTTCCTCTTTTTCTTTAAATTTTATTTAATGGTTAATATTTATTTATGATTATATTTTATGTATATTTCTGTTTTCTACAGATACCTAGTCTTGGAGATCGCCGACACAATAACGGAAAATATCATTCGACATTTCAAAAAGGTAAAGGCATTC